>CAUYQG010133536.1:0-36193 GCA_963574415.1 Tarsius wallacei | reverse complement strand
CTGGATCTCCTTGTTGATTTTTTGCCTTGTTGATCTATCTAGGGCAGTTAGTGGGGTATTCAAGTCCCCTGCTGTAATAGTGTTAGAATCAATATCTTTTTTTTAGTTTACTTAGTAGTTGCTTTATAAATGCTTGTGCTCCTGTATTGGGTGCATATGTTTAGGATGGTATTTCTTGTTGATGGATATAACCTTTTTTCATTAAGTATTTCCTTTTTTATCTTTTTAGATTTGTTATATCTTAAGGGTTGCTTTGTCAGATATTAAGATCACAACTTCTGCCTTCTTTTGTAATCCATTTGCCTGGAAACTCATTTTCCATCCTTTAACTTTGAGTCTGAGTGCATCCCTTGTAGTGAGATGAGACTCCTGAGTGCAGCAAATAATTGGGTCATGGTTTCTTATCCAGTCTGTCATTCTGTGTCTTTTCAGTGGTGCATTTAGTCCATTCACATTCAGGCTCATTATTGATATGCGATTGTTTATTCCTGTCATGAGGTTCTTACAAAGTTTTTTCTGTTTGCTTGCATTCTTTTGGCTTTGTGGTTGATGTATGTGTGTGTGTTTTCAAGTATTTTGTTGTGCTGTATTCTCTGTCGATTCTGTGCTCTTCTGTTCTCTTGGGAAGTGTGTGATCATTTTTTCTTTATTCTGTGCTTAATACCTTTTTAAGTGTCTTCTATAGAGCTGGTCTGGAAGCTTCATAATCTGTTAGGGATTGGATGTCTGGGAAGGATTTTAATTATCCATCACTGATGAAGCTGAGCTTATCTGGATAGGAAATTCTTGGTTGAAATTGTTTATCTTTGAGGACTTTGAATATAGGGCTCCATCCCTTCTTTCTTGCAGTGTTTCTGCTGATAGGTCTGCTGCTATTCTGATTGATTTTTCCTGATAAGTAGTCTGACCTTTCTCTCTTGCTGCCCTTAGGAATTTTTCTTTTGTGCCTACTTTGTGTAGGCGAATTACTATGTGTCTAGGGGTTGGTCTTCTAATTTGATGTCTTGTGGGGGTTTAGAGAATCATTTCTATCTGTCTCCTTGCCCTTGAAGATTATTGCCTTCTTTGAACTTTCTTATAACCTTAAACACCTATTTTTGCCTAAATCTTGCTCAGTAGCATTTGTCATATATTAGTTCTCTATTTTGTTATAGAAAATACCCCCCAAATTGGGAGTTTATAAATTCATAATCTCATACTTTAGATGAGTTAGGAATCTAGATTTAGTTGGACTGGGTCCTCTGGGTTTCAGGGTCTCTCATAAGACTTCAGTCAAGGTATTGACCCAGGCATCATATCAAGGCTTTACTGGAAAAGGATCCTCTTTCAAGGTTACTCACAGAGATGTTGACAGGGTTTGTTTCTCCATCAGTATTGGGCTGAGGATCTTAATTTTTGTCTGACTTCTGACCAGAGGCTTTCCTCAGTTCTTTGTCTACAGGCTTCTTCATAGAGTAAATAAAAATATTGAATATTGTTTTATCAAAATGAGCAGGTGAGGGGTGGGGGAGAGAAAGAAAAAGAGAGAGAGAACAAGAGGAGATTCATACTCTTCTTTTTACTAAATCTTAAAAATGACTTCCCATTACCTTTGTCACATTTTATTTATTATGTACCTCTAAGTCCAGCCCACACTCAAGGGAAGGTGATTACATAAAGACATGAGGATCAGGATGAGGGGGAGGGTCTACTTGGGAACCGATTCTGAATCTTCTGAATCTGCCTGTCATTACCTCTACTATCAAATATCTACCAATCCCCTCAAACATTTTTTTCCCATTCTGATGTTGCAAATTGAAAAACAAAAATGTAGACATAAATGTCTGTTATGAACACTTATGACATGACAATACCAACAAACAAAACTGAAAAGTAATGCAAACACTTCATTTCAAGGAAAATGATATCAATCATCACTTTTAAAAGAAAAGTTTTAATCTGATAAAATACATGCAAAATGTACAATTTCACCATTTTTAAGTGTACAGTTGAGGACACATTGTTGTGTAACCATCACCACCATCCATCTCTAGAATTCTTTTTATCCTGCATAACTAAAATTCTATATGCATTAAACAACTCCCATTTTCCTTTCCTCCTAGACCCTGGAAATAACCTTTCTACTTTCTATTTCTGTAAATTTAACTACTCAGGATACCTAATATATGCGGAATCATATAGTGTTTTTGTGTGTGTGTGTGACTGACTTATTTTACCAGCATAATTTCTTAAGATTTATCCACATTGTAATGTGTATAAGAATTTCCTTTCCTTTGAGGTTAAATATCATTCCACTACATGTATACACCACATTTTGTTTACTCATTTCTATATTAATAGACACTTGGGTTGATTCCATCTTTTGGTTATTGTGAATAATGCTGTTATGAATATGGGTGTAAAATAACTCCTCAAACTCTTTCATCCGATTATTTTATGTGTATATACCAGAAGTGGAATTTCTGGATTACATGGTAATTCTGTTTTTAATTTTTTGAGGAACTGTCATTCTGTCTTCATAGCAGCTGCCCCATTTTACATCAACCAGTAGTGCACAAGGGATTTAATTTTTCCACATCCTCAGCAACATTTGTTATTTTCCGGTTTTTGCTTTTTTTGTTTTTGGTTTTTTGATAGTAGCCTTCTTAAGGAGTATGAGATGGTATCTCATTGTCATTTTAATCTGTATTTCCCTAAGGATTAGTGATGTTAAGCATCTTTTCATGTGCTTAGTCATCATTTGTACATTTTTTTTTTTTTTAGAGAAATGTCTATCCAAGTCCATTTTAAGAATAAGTTTTTGTTGTTGTTGTTCTTGAGTTGTAGGAGTTCTTTCTATATTCTGGATATTAATGTCTTATCAGATATATAATTTGAAAACATGTTTTCCCATTTCACAGGTTGCCTTTTTATTCTGTTGATGCTCTTTTGATATACAAGTTTTTAATTTTCATACAATTCAATTTTATTTTTGCTTTTGTTGCCTGTGCGTTTGGTGTCATATCCAAAATTTATGGCCACTTAATATTGTTATGATATGAATATTACTCAAAGCAAACTATATATCTAATGAAATCTCTATTCAAATTCCAATCTTTTTTTTTACAAAAATAGAAAAATGTATCATAAAAGTCATTTGAAATTTCAACAACCTCAAATAGCAAAAACAGTTTTTAAGATGTTCATGTTTCTATATTTCCAAACTTGTTATAAAGCTGTTACAGCAATCAAGTCATTATGATAATAGCATAGACAGACATATAGACCAACAGAATAAAGTAGAAAGCTGAGAACCAAATCATTACACAAATGACAAGATGATTTTCTACAAAGATGGCAAGGCCATTGAATGGGGAAAGGACTATCTTTGCAACCAATGGTGCTGAGGAGACTAGATTGAGCCCTGACCTTACACCATATACAAAAACAAGCTCAAAATGGATCAAAGACTTAAACATAAGCTAAACTCATAAAGCTCTTAGAAGAAAACATAAAAGAATGGACTTATGACATTGGATTTGATTAGATGTGTTCACCAATTCCTCCATCTGTGTCTTGCAGTATTCAAAGACAAAAACTGGCATTTTCCAGAGCTTATTCCTGACCTAATCTCTATACAATAGATTATTTTATGTTGCTTATGATGTGTTTATTTGCTTTTAATAAATGTAAACTATTTTACTGCTTTTTTCATTTATGTTGTTTATGCTTATAAATCTTCCTTTAATAGAAGCAAGATTGTTATTTTATCTTCTTTGTTATGACAGGCAGTCACAAATGACTTATTTTTAATTAGATTTTGTACACTGTGCAAGGTATGTATCAAAATATTGTGCACATGGATAAAAAATTTTCCAGCATTTTTTTCTTGAAAAGACTATTTTCTTTGCAAATACCTTTGTACAATTGTCATATAAATCATATATATTTATTTCATTTCTAGACCCCATGTGCATTATTATATGTTTCTTTTCTTTTTTCTAGTTCTATGTTTTTGTTTGCTCTTGCTTTATTGAAAACCTTTAAATCAGAAAATCGAGTTGCATGAATTCTCCATCTTTGTTGTTTTATTTTCAAAATGTTTAGTCTTTTCAAAATTTTTAGTTCTTTTGCTTTTTCACACAAATTTTTGAATTGCCTGGTCAATTTCTATTTTTAAAAATAAAATAGGATTTGGTTGAAAATGTATTGAATCTATAGGCCAAGTTGGTGAAAATCAACATTTAAACAATATTTAGTCTTTCAGTCTATGCGCATGATACATATCTCAGCTTAATTATCTCATAAATTTTCTCATTCTTTTCTATTATTCAGCATAAAGATCTTGCACATATTTTGTTAAATTTATACCTAAAGTTATTTCATTTTTATTTCTGTTGTAAATGGTACTGTTTTATTATAAATTTCAAATTGCTCATTGCAAGAATATAAAAATACAATTGAATCTTGTATATTGACTTTAACCTGCAACACTGCTAAACTTACATATTAAGAATTTTCTATAAAAACAATTATGTTTTCAGTAAATACAGACCATCATATATCTTCTTTATATATTTGTTTTATTTCTTACCGTGTATGTGTGCATTTTTTAGCATGTTTATCTCAAAAATATTTATTTTCACTTACAAATTAATTTTGCTAAATATAAATATCCTGGTTCAACACTGTTTTGTTTTGATACTTTAGTGATGTCACTATTTTGTCTTCTGGTTTGCAATTTTTTTTTTTTTTATGGGAAGTCTGCTCTAAATTTTGCCTTTGATCTTCAGTTTACATATGATACGTGCTATCCTTTCAAACTTCATGTTTAAATTGGCCCCCAGTTTTGAAGGTAAGGTGTAATTGAAGGTGTTTGGGTCATGGGGGCGGATCTCTCATGAATCAAATAATGCCCTCCCTGGAGAGTGGGGAGAAGGAGGTTGGAGGGGGAGAGAGTTCTTACTCTGTTAGTCCCCACAAGAACTGATTTTTTTTTTTAAGTCCTAGAAATCCCCACCATCTTGCTCTCATTTTTTTTTTTTTTCCTTTCTCAACATGCAGTCTCTGTACATACTGACTCCCCTTTGCCTTCTGCCTTGAGTAGAAGCAATCTGAGGCTTTCCCCGGATGCCTAATCTCCCAACCAGCAGAACTGTGAGGTAAACCATTTTTCTCTGTAGATAACCCAGTCTTAGGTATTCCTCTAAAATGGACTACAACAATATGCCTTTCTTTAGATGGCTGCCTACAAGATTGACTCTTTAACTTTGGTTTTAAGCAGCTTGAATATAACATGTCTGGTACTGTTTTATTTTTTATATTTATTCTGCATGGATCTATCTGAGTACTATTTACCCTCTCCTGGCAGCAGACTACACTTTCTTGTTAGTGGGTGGCTTCTAGCATGGTTTGCTGTGAGACAGGGAGTAAGGGACAGTTCCCTTTTTCATGGTGCAGATTTTAGCGTGAGGCAGACCCTGTATGCCTATATCTATCTTTGAGGTGTGTGTCTCTTTGAGGTGTCCCCTCCCTGTGGCAGACAAACTCCATTTTGTTCCTTTCGTAGTTCTTTCAAGATAAAATATTCTGCTTTACTCCAGCGTTATCCGATTAGACACGGTATTGATATAGTTTCTTTAAAAATTATTTATCTATTTATTAATACTTTTTTGTGTGTGCATTAGAGGTCCACAACATGATGTTATAAGACACATATGGATAGTAAAGTAATTACTACAGTGAAGCGGACTAACATTTTGTTAAAAACTTCTACTACAATATTATTTTATGATCTATAGTACTCATGTTATATATTAGATCTCTAGATTTGTTCATTCTACATATCTGCTACTTTGTATCCTTTTGATTTATGTCTCCTCATTTCCTCCCACCACACCCATAGTAACCATCGTTTTCTTCTCTATCTCCCTGTATTTGATTGATAGGTAAGTAGTTAGATAGACAGACAGACAGACACATCATTTCTGGCCCCAGAATCTGCCCTAATACCAGTGGTAGAGTGATTTTTTTTTTTTTTGTCTTTTGCTCTTCTCACAGTAATAGAGTTACTTTTGCTTCTGCGCTCTCTTCAGTCACAAGAGATCTTTACCAATGCCCTAAGACAACAGGTTTTGCTACATCTTTCCAGCAGCCTAAAGCTTTTTACAGTAGAAAAGGATCTAGGTGGAGCTCTGTGCCTTTCCTGCCATAGTGGCAGTCGCTACTCCAGATTTATCCCACCACATGGGGCTTTTTCCAGTACCTATGTTGTTCCCAATCTTAATTAATTGGGTGGAGATCCATGGAGATAGTCCTGTGACTAGGTGTGAACTCCTCTGTATCTACAACTCCCCGGGATGCTGTATTCTCACTGTGGCTCACACTCAACCTTCAGAAATCCATTAAGGTTTGGGGGTGAAGTCTTCTTCCTCTCTTTACTCTGTGCCTCTTCCTCTCATGGTCTTCAATAAGTCAGCCAGTGCTTAAAAACAATCTCCATTGGGTGGTGGTGAGAAGCTTCTTAGGTTTCAGGCTATGTCGTGGCACTGTGACTTCAGCAATCAGGGCTGAAAATAAATTATAGTGTTTTTAGGCTGTATGATTTTTCTTGTTGTCTGGTTGAGAGAGCTGAATTCTCGTAGATTTTTATATCTTATGTGGAAGCAGGACTCCAGCGTTGGTACTAAACACTATCACCAACAACAGCAATGAAAGATATTTTTAGGCATATTTATTGCACTACTAAAGTTGAGAATTGCAGAAGCTTGAGAAACATGCATGGTCTGTAATGTTACAATTTTTTAACCCTGGGTGATAATAGAAATCCATAGGGGATGGTTTTAAAAACATTGATGTCTAAGGCTCAACCTCCAGAGATTCTTAATTGGTCTGAGTGGAGCCCTGGGCATGGATTTTTTAAAAAAAATCTATCTAGATGATTCTAATGTGCAGCCAAGGTTAAGAATCACTCCTCTAATCATTCCAAATGGTCCTATAAATTGGGATATATAAAATAACAGATTTTAGCATGGAAGGCTTGATACTCTTAAATACGTTATAATTACAAATTTTGTTGAAGACACTTTTTAATCCCATCGTCTACAATGAAACCAACCAAGGTCGCACTTTTTATGCTTGTAGACACACATTCTACCACAGGCTACAACTAAACTGTAGTCACAGATCATTTAAAAACATTATGGTGATTTGGTTTTGTGAGCTGAAAAGAGAAGTATCTTTTCCATGGAGTTAAATCAGCCCTCTTAGGCTCTTCTATTTTCATGGTTGTGTAGGCTATCAACTGAGGTTCCTTTGAATGGTCTGCACAGAATGTTAGAGATATATCTGTGGTCAAAACAACACAGATATATATCTCCTTTTATATGACCTGGTTTTTCATGGCTGAATTCAATAGAAGCTATCATTATATTGTCAGATGTGTCTTGTTATCTATACCTGGCACATACTTACCACTCAAAAAATGGTCTAAAATAAATAAATGAGTTAGTTACCAGCCCAGTTTCATGAATAGAAACTATCCTGTGAGGTTTAAATTTATAAAAATGTACTTGTCATAGAATGTTTAATGAAATGTTAAGCAACTGAATTATACATGAACTAATTAGTGAGCAAAAACATTGAAATTTTGCCATCAAATGATAAAGAATTTGAGATACAGAGAACTTGAAATACAGAACCGCAGATGTAGAAAATTAAAGAAACAAAATTCAAAAATATAAACATCAAGATAATAAATTAAAAATGTACAAATATGATTCCAAGATACTATGAAATTTATCCTATTAAAAATTAATTAAGAAATGTCACTTCTGAATATTATAAAGGTAACTTTAATTTTTGAATTTTTCTGTTATAACCCGGTGATACATCAGAGCTAGCGCTTACCAGCTGAATATATTTAGCAGATTGGCAAACACTAGCTATCAGGCCTTTGTGTCTGTGTGTGTTTATGCATGTGCACACATGTGTGTGTGAGCTTACTTATCAGCATATTATAGCTTCAGTTAAATAAAAGCAGGGACTGTATAAGAATTGCCAGATAGAATACAGGCAGCCCAGTTGAATTTGAATTTCAGGTAAAATAAAAATATATATATATTTTAAAAATATAAACATGTCCCATTAAATATTCAGAACATATTTATACCAAAAATTATTTATGATTGATCCGAAATTCATGTTGAACTAAGCATTTTGTATTTTTATTTTCTAAATCTGTCAACTCTACCTGCATTAATTAGAAGTCTTGTGATGAGCAGTGACAAAATGGTCATTCCAAAATAGAAATCATTGTGCCTATTTTTTATAATGGCTGTGTTTTTTTCTTATTATTGAAGTGATAACTGCTTCTTTAAAACATACAACTATATTAACAAAAAGCCCCATTATTCTTGCTATATCAGTTGTTATATCAACAGTATTCTTGTTATATCAGTCACGCTGTTCATTCCGTCTATATTGACAGTATTATTATAACAATAACTGAGGACTTATTCTGTGCCTGACAGTAGGTTACATGCTTTATCTACATTTTCCTCATTTACTATGCATAAAACTCTTCATTGTTTATTTGAGGAAACTAAGAATCAAATATTTAAAGACAAATCATCAATTAAAGTTATAGGGAAAATGAAGTCTAGGACCTTATCATCAGCAAGTGTTGGGATTGCTTTTTCTTCTAAATCTTATTTTGCATTCAAATTATATCAAGGCCTAGTCTAATTGTCAGCTATGCAACACAGCTTTCTGCTACTACTCTTTGCCCAGTTAGAAATCATTTGTTGCTTTGGAACATTCCCAGATCATTATCTCTATGTCTTTTTCTTTCTGATGTGTTTCCTGCTTTACATAGTGTTTTTGAGGACAACTGTGTCTGACATATGTATGTGGTGTATGCCCAACACTTTTTAGCCTATCCTCATGTTTATATGGGTTTAACAGCGTATTGGGTGAAATTTATTAGCATTAAATAATTGATAACTAATTTAACAATTAATAATGTGGTTAGTTAGTGTATGTGTTGAATCAATGCAAAGGGTAGAATTTTTTTTTTTTTTTTTGAGAATGCAGGTTTTATTGAAAGGACAGAAACTCTCCCACAGTGGGAGGGGACCCGAGGGGTTGCCCTAGAACTTTTTAATATTAGAATCTTTTATTTCAAGATTAAGTTAACAGCAAAATTCTAAAAACTCCAGAGAGAGTACCTTTTATGTGTCAACAAACAAGGGCCAAGGCACTGCCAAATTAGAGGATTGACAAGAATGACAGTCCTTTAGGACAGTGTATATTTTTCTGGGAAAGACCGAAAATAAGCAATTATAGATATAACATTTCCAGTGGTGGTAAATGCAATGAAGAAATGTAAAGCAAGGTGAGTGGGTAAAAATTTATTGTGGGGGATAGGATGACATTTTATATTAAAAATTGAAAATGGTAATTCTAATATCATGGTATGTGAGCAGATATTTGGAGAAAGTAAGAAAGAAAAAATGAGAAAAAACAACATGCCAGGCAGAAGAGATGTCTAGTAGAAAATCCAGAGCAGCACATGTACTAGGGATATTTGAGGGAGAGTCATTAGACATGGATACGTAGTCAAAACCCTTGCCCTTTGCTATTATTTGGAGAATATTCACTAGAATGGCAAGAATGAAAGTGTAGAGAATAGGTCGTAAACCATTGCTAAGTCTAGGCAGGAGATGATGGTGCTATAGACTGCAGAAGCAGCAGTAATGCAGGGATTGGATTCTGAATATATTTCAGAAGAATTGTCCACATAGTTTGCTGATGACTTAGTTGGGAGTTACTAGAGAAAGAGAAGAGTCAAGAATGATGTCAGGTAATTCTGATTATCTAGAAAAAAATGTGGTTTCCGTTTAATGATGTTGGACAGACTTGGAAAAAAGCAAGGATGCATATAGGCACGTGTGAAATTCTAATTAGTGGTCTAAGAAAATATTTCTTATATAACAAGGCAGATTAGAACTCATTTGCTTAAGACTTTTGTTCAACATTGAGAAGTTAGTTGAATAAAGAACAGGTGATTTACAGAAGAGTTTGAGGCCCAGTGCACAAAGTTGTTACTCAATGATTTCAGGTGAGTTTTTAAGTCATAAAACAGGATAAGGCTGTCTGAGGATCAATACAGAGAAGTATAAAAAGGGACTAAACGCTAGGACATTTTAATTTTATAATTTATGAATCTAAGTACAATCAATCAGTGAAAAACAAGTAAGGTAAAATAAGAAACAAGAGTGTGGCATTCTAGAAACTAACAAAATAAGGATTTTTATTTTTATTTAATTTTTTATTTTAAATATGTGGGGTACAATTCAGGGTTAGGTATGCAAATGTTCATAATGCAGGTACCTTTGTTGATGAGGTGTGCCTCCCCCTCCCCTGACATTTTCCCACTACTGCTTATCCCTTTGTTATAGTATTATGATAGTTGTTCAAGGTCCGCTTATGAGTGAGAACATGTGATACTCGGTTCTTTGTTTCTGTAATAGATCACTCAGTATTATAGTCTCTAAGTCCATCCTAATTGCTTCAAAGCTCATAATTTTGTCTTTCTTTATGGCTGCGTAATATTCCATCATGTATATGTACCACATTTTTTTTTATCCAGTCCTCTTTCAATAGGCAGCATGGTTGGTTTCATGTTTTTGCTGTTGTAAATAATGTTGCAATAAACATGTGTGTGCAGGTATCTTTTTCATAGAGTGATTTGAGTTCCTCTGGGTGTATTCTCAGTAGGCAAATTGCGGGGTCCTATGGGAAGTTGATTTTTAGATCTTTTAGGAATTACCACACTGTTTTCCGTAGAGTCTGTACTAGTTTACACTCTCACCAACAGTGTAGCAGTGTTAACCTTTTTGCTGCATCCTCTCCAGCATCTGTTGCTTTTTGAGTTATTGATAATGGCCATCAAACTCTTCTGTAAATCACCTATCCTTTATTCAACTAACTTCTCAACCTTGAACAAAAGTCTTAAGCAATTGAGTTCTAATCTGCCTTGATATACAAGAAAACATTTTCTTAGACCACTAATTAGAATTTCAAATGTGCCTATATGCATCTTTGCTTTTTTCCAAGTCTGTCCAGCATCATTAAACGGAAACCACATTTTTTTCTGGATAATCAGAATTACCTGCCATCATTCTTGACTCTTCTCTTTCTCTAGTAACTCCCATCTAAGTCATCAGGTGGTTAGTTAGTGTGGTTTTAATTTGTATTTATTTGATGACTAGTGAGGCTGAGCATTTTTTCACGTATCTGTTGGCTGCCTGTATGTCTTCTTTTGAGAAGTATCTATTCATAAATTTTGCCCACTTTGTAGTGGGGCTATTTTTTTTTTCTTTTCGGCACATTTGAGTTCCTTGTAGGTCCTAGATGTCAGATCTTTGTCAGATATACTGTTGGCAAATATTTTTTACCAGTATGTGGGTTGTCTCTCCATTCTCTCAATGATTGCAATGAAAACTACAAAACACTGCTCAAAGAAATCAAAGATGACACAAACAAATGGAAAAATATTCCATACTCATGGGTTGGAAGAATCAACATTGTTAAGATGTCCATCCTACCCAAGGCAATCTGCAGATTTAACACAATACCCATTAGATTACCAGCATTATTCTTCTCAGACCTGGAAATGATATTATAGGAATTCGTATGGAAATATAAACGACCATGTATAGCCAAAACAATCCTCAACAAAAACAAAATTAATAATAATAATAAAAGCAAGAGGCTTTATGCTTCTAGACTTTAAGCTTTATTATAATGCTACAATAATCACAACAGCCTGGTATTGGTACATGAACAGGAATATAGACCAATGGAACAGGATAGAGATTCCAGAAGCAAAACCTCAATTTCTCAACCAACTCATTTTCAGCAAAGTCTCCACCACCAACCACTGGGGAGAGGAAAACCTATTCAGTAAATGGTGCTGGAAAAACTGACTGACCACATGCAGAAGATTAAAGAAAGACCCCTAGCTATCACCATACACAAAAATCAACTTGAAATGGATCAAAGCCCAAAACATAAAATCCCAAACTATGAGAACCTTAGAAAACACAGGAGACACCCTTATGGAAATTGGAACTGGCAACCAATTCCTGATCATAACCCCAAGTGCCCATGCCATAAGAGATAAGATAGACAAGTGTGACCTCATCAAACTGACAAGCTTCTGCAGAACCAAAAATAAAATAAAATAAGGGTATTAAAGAAACGAGGAGGTATAATGTGCGTGCTAACTACTGTTGCTAGGGTGAATAATATATAGCTAGAGGAGTACTCACTCGATTTGGAAACAGGGAAGAGACCTAGCAATTTTTCTGGATAGTCGGTGATTTTCACTTAAAAAAGGAAGGGGTCAGATGGTCGAAGAGAACATCACTAGTTTTTCCGTTTCACTAGGAGACAGAAGAAGTAACATGGGCAGAACCCTTGATGCACACTTATTCTAAGGTCACCCCCCAGGGGCCTGGTTGAAATGGATATTAGATACCAAGTGAAGCAGTCTGATTCTTAGCTTAAGAATTTCATGCCACTTTCAGAAAGCACTAGCTCTGTTCCTGATATGAACAAGGACAGGACACAATAAGAATATGTTTTGACAGTGCCTTGGCTGCAGCCCAGGCCTGCTAACTCAGCTTTAATGGTTGGGAGCAGCATTAACTTTTTCCCTGGAGTGATCGGTGGACTGGAGTCCTAGCCTTAAGCTTGTAGCTGTGCAATGTAGAAAGCTGGCAATTCCCACAAAGATTCTCCACAAACCTAAGGATGCATGGCTGGAAAAGCATTAAATCTTCCTTTGGTATGACCAGGTGGGCTGAATCTCAGCTTTGCGAGTGTTAAGGATCAAATGTCCTATCCTGGGCTTTATCTAGTTTCCATGGAGCTTTGCAGAAGTCTCATGCCTTTTCTGAGTAACTGGTCTACAGGAGATCAGGCAGGGTCAGGTTAACTCAAGGTGGGACAAAACCAGATTGAAATGGTTTCAAGAGAAATGTAGTGAGAAGCAGGAAGTAGGAGTAAAGAGTATAGATCATACTTACCATGGATATATAAAATTACTATATTAAAAAAAACTATCGGTAAGATCATGGATTTGGAAAAACATCCACTATTGTTAAAATCTGAGATCTTATGGAACGTGAGCAAAAAAAATGTAATTCCTATGTTTTTGTTTCTTCAAATTTGCTCTGCCCAGGCTTGCAAAGTGTTGTAGGAATTTGTGCCCCTTTTTAAATACAAGCTAATATTAGCATTAATAATATGCCTATCTATCTATTCTTATTTTATTTTTCCTGGGAGCTCCTAGATGATACATTCTTGATAAACAGTTTTTAAAATAATATCAATAAGAAGGATCAAAAGATACTCATATTGCTTTGTAAGAAAAGATAATAATGTTGACAATGACTGGAAAGTATAACCATATGTTAAAGACTAGAAAATATGTTCCTTTAAGCAATCCTTGTTGTAAAATAAAACTATTTTTTAAAAGCTCAGTCATTATTCAACATAATAAATATAACTGTGAAAATTATATGCCAGAGCACACTGTATGATTTCTATTTTTCTTTATCTTTACTTTAAAGATGGGGTACAATTCAGGGGTAGGTATATAAATGTTCATTATGCAGTTACCGTTGTTGATGAGGTGTGCCCACCCCTCCCCTGGCAGGTTCCCACTACTGTCAATCCTTTTCTTATAGTATTATGATAGCTGTTCAGGGTCTGCTTATGAGTGAGTATATGTGCTACTCGGTTCTTTGTTTCTGTGATAGATCACTCAGTACTGTAGCCCCTAAGTCCATCCAACTTGCTGCGAAGTTCATAATTTTGTCCTTTATGGCTGTATAACATTCCATCATGTACATTTTTTAAAATCCAGTCCTCTTTTGAAGGGCAGCATGGTTGGTTCCATGTTTTTGCTATTGTGAATAATGCTTCAATAAACATGTGTGTGCAGGTGTCTTTCTCATAGAGTGATTTGAGTTCCCCTGGGTATATTCCCAGTAGGGAAATTGCAGGGTTATATGAGAGGTTGATTTTTATATCTTTTAGGAATCGCCACACTGTTTTCCACATAGGCTGTGCTAGTTTACACTACCACCAATAGTGTAGAAGTGTTCCCTTTTCACTGCTTCCTCACCAGCATCCAACGTTTTTTGTTATTGATGATGGCCATCCTGACTAGAGTTAGGTAGTATCTCAGTGTGGTTTTAATATGCATTTCTTTGGTGACTAGTGAGACTGGGCATTTTTTCATGTATCTGTTGGCTGCTTGTATCTTTTTTATGAGCTTTAGGTAAAACACTGTGGCCTGAGTGCCATGGCTCATGCCTATAATTTCAACATTTTGGGAGACTGAAACGAGAGCACTGCTGGAGACCAGGAATTCAAGACCTTCCTGAGCAACATAGAAAGACCATGTTTCTAAAAAGAAAAAATATATATATCAAAAAATAAACTTGGGGTAGTGGTGCACACCTGTAATCCCAGCTACTTGGAAGGCTGAGATGGGAGAATCACCTGAGCCTAGGAGGTCGAGGCTGAGGCTGCAGTGAGCTGTGATCATGCCACTGAACTCCAGCCTGGGCAACAGAGTGAAGCTCCAACTCAAAAATAGATAAAAATAAATGAAATAACACAAAACACCGTGAAACAAGAGCAAACCAGAGATTTAAAAGGAACTAACTGATGTAAACCCTACTATGTGCCAGGCCCTGTTAAATTATTTTAATCAGGTAACAAAGTTGGGACATAGATATAATTAAATTGACCTAGCGTTGTCATTGAGCAACTCTGTCTATGTGATAGTTTTAAAAAGCCTCCTTGATTAATTGCCAAATTAAAAATCATAATTGCTTCACCTATTTGTTTTTTGCTTCTTTGTTTCCTCATGCTTTTCTTTCTGCTCAAAACTCTTCAGCCTTTTGGAGTCATTTTTGTAGAGATTACATTGAATCATTTATTAAATTGTGTTTCTAAACTTTCAAAATATGCTCATTAGTGCTAAATTTATTTCACTCAGCGAAAGCCATTGGCAGTAATATTAAAATAAAATAAACATTGAGTGTGAGCCATGGCAATTTGGAAATTCATAAAAGTGTAATTTTTTTCTCCTTTTGTTTCTTGGAGGCTGGATGTTAAATTCTGAAAGGAGATTGCTACAAACACTCATAAAACTGAGGCTGGAGCAGGAAAAGTGATGGAGGCAGTACGTCACTGAAATAGAGCAACAACTGGCATTGAGAACTGGAAAACTAGGTGGCAGTGCTATTAGCCCAATCTCAGCTTGTCCCTAGATATTGCTAAGAATGTCATTAGAGAACACATTTAATTAACTTTCCATCAAGTAGAGTATAAGGCAACACATTGAAAATATAACCCGAAGCATAGGGAGACAGATATTAAATGTTGAATGGGAAGATTTAGTTCAGATTTTAGAGGCATAGTGTATGCGCTCCATCTAACCCATCGCCTCCCTAAAGTCATTGGACTATTAGTACATTTACCCCTTGTGCCTGTGGAAAATGGTCTATTTTCAAAATAATAATAATAGGCTACCCAACTATGTTCCTATTTAGGGATCCAAAGAGTGTCAAAAGAGAGATTTATAGAAGGTAAGTTTGCCTTGTAAAGGTGTAAGATCAACACCTGAAAACTAGTGATTTACTTGTTAAGCGCAACAAATACATTTTAGTTATTTAATTTCGAAGACTATATCATTTGATTAGCTTTTCTTAAAGAGCTATTAACTGCAAGAATTGTTTTAGGCACTAGCAACATGCATATAATTTCTTCTGTAATAAATACATCAGTAGAAAATACTGAAAGACAGAAAACAAAAACTATCAATAGCAGAATTGTGTGTTTATTCATTTTAATTGGGAATATGGATCATAAAAGGACCTTTATATATCTTCATGCCTTAGTGACCAAAACATTGAACTATTATGATGATAATTAAGAACAAATATAGGCTATGTCCAACCATTTCTAGTTTTTACTTTTGCTTTTTGGTCTCTAATTCTACTTGTGTTTATTTTATACATAGGAGGAGATAAATAAAAGAAAATCATTCTCTGGCAGATATAAGTTAAAGGCATTTCCTCGTATAAAACATTTCAAATGAAATGTTTTATAGAAGAAATACAATTGGCTTTTAATTTTGCTCTTTATTATATCGAGGATTCTCTAAATTATATTGAATAGACAAACATTTTTCATTAGAAAATAACATATATTTTTAAATTATAAGAAACTATAAAGTGGATAACTTTACATCTTTTATAAAATAGTTTTAAAACATATTACAGAAAACATGTATATACTTTCTGCATTCTTTATTTTTTCTACCCGGCAATAAGAGTGAATTCCTTTTCTGACATGATAGCTCATACTATTTTTTCCAAATGTAGCTGTTTGATGTCACAGAAGGATAAATAAGAATATCTATCTCTGTTTTCTCTTTAAAATGCTATATTTGAAAATGTTAATTTATACAAAAACAAAGACAAATTGGCTAGCCAACTCAAATCAGCTTTCATGTACATTTTAATTTTCCTTCCTAGGTAAAATTTAAACTATATAAGGGCTTGGCTATATTATGTATTTCATCTGAATTCACCATGACATATATAGATCTACAAAAGTAGTATTTATTTATATATGGTATATATATATATATAAGCAACATCAATTAATTAATTCAATAAACATTAATGTTATTAATATTAAATAATTAATGGAGAATTACGAGAATAACACTATCCCACTGACAATAAGTTCCCACTATTTACCTAACAAGTACTTACTAAAAATTTGTTGAGGAGAATAAAGGAGAAAAATGAATCGGTAAGTGTATACACTTAGAGTCTTGTGAGAGAGTGCTCCCGAAATTCAGACACCTAGGGGAAGGGGTTTGAGGCCTTTTGATATTTTTTTTGATTCAGTGATTCGACAGGTCAATAACCCAGATGATGCCCACTGCAAACCCTTTATATAGACAAAGTCAAAACAAAAAGAAGGTGATGATACGACTTTGTCTATGGTTCTCCAATTGCTTCTATCAGGAGATAAGGTCTCCCAAACCCATAGACAAGGGAAAAATCTACTGATGGATCTCTCCCCAGCCAAAGAACTCAATGAAGCGTCAAGCTAAAAATTGTAGGATTGCTCATGCTTATTTTATGGTTTTTTTAGAATGGAGTAATCAATTATTTATCAAGAAATAATTCTTAGTAAACATCAGATTTTAATAGTACTTAACAGGAATTTCAGTATTTTGTCACTCTGAGGTACTCTAACAATACTTAGCATGTATCATGACATACTGTGTTTTGCTTACATTTTCATCTTTCCTGCTTTACTTTGAGCCCCCTTGTATTTTTGTTTTGGTTTTTGTTTTTTAAATCTCAGTATCAACAATGCTTTGCTTAGTACCTGGCACTTATTTATTAAATGAAGGCATCCCAAATTTTGCACAGAGTTCCAAAATCCACCTTATTTAAGCTTATTGCAAATCATTGCTGAAGTAAAATAGATACACTACACTACATACCTAAGAGTTATAGCGAGGAAAAATCTTTGATAATGCCACCAAGAAGGGATCATGAGTCTTGTGGTTTTAAATATTTGGGGAAATTCACCAAATCTTTCTCTAGTTGAAAAATATTTGCCCTTAATTATATACTAGACAGAACTTAAAATCATTCCCAGTATCACAAGGACAAAAAACAAAAAACAAAAAAAAAAAAGAAAGAAAGAAAGCAGAACACAAAATGTCAATACAAGGCATTGAGAGATGTAATTTCTATGATAAGAAATAGTCAAGTGTTTTCTCTGCTCTTTTTCCTTTCTTGCTGAAAGCTTACGTTAAATATAAAGGATCTGAAATAAAACATTACAAAATATCTGAAATAACTCAACTATGAGCAATGGCTTTAAGAAAAAATCAACTCAGTTTTGTTTAATGAAGGCTTATTAAAAATTTACCTGTGCTAGGTGCATAGTTCTTTAATGTGATGGCATTTAATTTTTAATTATTTAAGATTCAAAGTATATATATATATATATATATACACACATATATATATATGTTTTTTTTTTTAATTTTGATGATGTGGGGTACAGTTCAGGGCTAGGTATACAAATGTTCATTATGCAGGTATTCTTGTTGATGAGGTGTGACTCCCCTTCCCCAGGAGTTTCCAAAAGACTGCCAATCCTTTTTTTATAGTATTAAGGTAAAAAGTTCAAGGTCCACTTATGAGTGAGACCATGTGGTACTCAGTTCTGTGATGATTATTCAGTAATAGTATATAAAATATCTATATTTCATGTTTTTAACAGCAATCAAGATTAAAGCACATTGCTTATATGGGAAAACTATGTTAAAAATTCATAGACAGAAAGAATTGTGATAGACTCTTAGAAAAGAAAGAAGTCATCTCAAGACAGAGGTGATGAGATCTAGAACGCCTTGACATTTCTAGCTCTACCTTAATTGAGGAGTAATCTGAACCCAATTCTATAAACACAGTTAATATTTGTGCATGTTACCTTCAAATAAAAGCCTTAGTAAATGTATGCAGTTCATTCTGTGATGTAGCCCCAATCATTCTCAATTAATATAGTTAAATTAACAACTAGACACAAACCAGATAGATGCTATTAAATATTTATGTTTCTGATAGGTTAACTTCAAAGTTCTGTTGCCTTAAGTAAGCAGATTAGGTAAACAGGACTCTCTACAAAAGTATAAAATGACTGTCAAAAATAATTGTGCATCAAAGTCAAAGTCACCTGAAGAAATTTTGAAGAGAAACAAATCAATACCTGGGTACCAGTCCTAAACAATCCTTGAAATCCTGATTCATTGGCCTAGGATGTACTCTCCCACTTTTCAAATAAAGCTTTTCCAAATGATCCAGATGTACACCCAGGTTGAAAACCAATGAAATATGTCCTTAACAAGACTTATTTTATGCTTATGTCACATGTTACATTTTCAAATGGAATATATGAATTTAGGGAACTTGGTTCTAACAGCTTAGGGGAACAAGTTATTTCTGAGGGATAAATGTTAAGTATTTAGAAGTCCATTATATACTGTATTTCTTAAAGCATTATTACTTCTTCTAAAAATACTTTATTAGCCTTACCTTTGAGTTGCTCTATGCACAAAATTATAAAACACTCATTTATTTAAAAATATCTGAAGTGCCTTTGCAACCAAGCCTACTCTCATTTTCTGTTTTGTATTCTGGCAATGGTGTCAACGGATTTCATAGCACCATTTGTCCGGGAAGATTTTTTTACCCTTTGGATATCCCAGGAATACTTTACAAATGTTTTCGAGTTTATCCAAGTCCTAGTTGTGGGAGGGCTTTTCAATGCATCAAAGTCCTCAGTTTTTCTACAAGGACTAGATGACTCCCCTTTGTCTTCTTAGACCAGCTCCCTCCAAACTTCTACATACTACACAGCGAGGCAGCAAATGATGTAGCATAGGAAGGTGTTACAGTTGACCCAGAATGTATCAATGTTGCCATTAGCAATAATTATTCTAAAGAAAAATAATATTTATAAATATGTATTCGTTATTGCAAACCACTAATTAAGACTGTCTGAAATGTTAAAATCTCTGAGGTTTTACTGTAATTGACATTGTTCAGCAGTAGCAATTAAAATCAGCCATCCCAAAGAAACTAGACTGACCGAAGTTCAATTAAGCTTTAAAAGAAAGGAAAGTCTGAATGTTTAGTCAGTTCTGAAGCAGTTTTTTACTGTGATGAATAAAACAGTACCTCATAGATGTTTCAAATGAAATGGATAGCAGTTAAGCGTCAAAGTTTCACCCCAAAAGTAAGACTTCAAATTATTCTTGCCCTAAGTATGATAGAATAAGCCAATTTGTGTTTAATGAGGAGATACCAAGAATAGTCAAAGAAAAAAAAATAGGTCATAATTCTACCCTGTTAAAGATATAGTGCAAGACTACCTCTTAATTAGCCCATGACATTTTCTCAAAGGCAAGTGATGCATCTGGGCATACAAGTGTCCAATTGTACCACATAACTTTGAAGTGTATTTTGGGACAAGTTACTCTTCTCATTAATGAAGCATCTAAAACACCTTTCTATCTGGTAAAGGCCACAGGTTTTAAGTGTGACTTGTCTCTCCCCTGACCTCATTCCTTTCAAAACCTTCTTCCACAATCACTTTTTTTTCCCTCTGTTCTAATGTTTTTTTTCTCTCCTAAAAGGTGTCTTTTGATTATCACATAACTAATTGTAGATGAAATGTGAAGGATCTTATATTGTTAAATGAAGAAACAGTTAAAGCATAAGGTTTGCTTATGTTAATTGATAATCAAAGTAGTAGCCATCCAAAATTGACTGAGGTCATGGTCAATTATGGTAGTACTTATCAGTTTACAAAAAAAGAGACGCTTGAAAAGTTACTAGGTTTAACATAAGCCAATTAAATTATATAGGAACTTTTATTTCACTTAATCCAAAAAAGCAGACTCCAGATTATTTTTTTAAAAAAGATCATCAGAATACCTCACAGAAAACGATGTCACTTTGGAATGGAGATGACAGGACTGCCTTTTAAAAATGCTGAATACCACAGTATCTATTTAATTTAAGGAAAAATTATATTCTGATAGAATCACAAACAATATTTTTTTTGAAGAGAAGAGTTAGCAGATTGCTGGAGACGATTGTCCGAATTAGTAAGCTATCAATAGTAAAAAAGAAGTATATAAAAATTTGTGATTTTGCAACTTACCTTGTTTTCACACTGTACTTAAGGGAAGGTTTAGTGATATAAGCATTGCGTATAACATAAAAACTATGAACTCAATAAATAAAGCTTCTCATAGTTCTTTTTATATTGAAAGTGTCCAAACAATTTAGCATATTAGAACTTGTTTAAAGAGGCCTCAGTTAATTTCTGCTATTATAGAGAATAATTGTCATTTCACTGAAGACAAACACAGTAACAACAGCTTCATTGATTGTGAACCTTCTGTGTATCTGGCACAGAGCTGGGCATTACATAAAGTATTTATTTGATAATGCCAACAATTCTGAAATATTATTATCATCCCTATTGTAAAAAATAAAGAAAATCTAAATGACTTAAAACAATCCATAAGTAATATACAGAGTTAGGATATAAAACATATCTTTTGTTCTCAATGACAACCTTCTCCCATGCATGCCTACTGGCGTGTTAGAATTATGTTGTGATATTACTGTCATGTAAGATCATGAACTCTCAAATAAAGACAAAACTGAATGAATTTTTATTGCTAGGACAATGTTAGGTTTACTTAGACTTAATGAATGTCTAAGTTCGATAGAAAACTTTGACCAACCCACAGGAGAATTCTGAGTCTCTACATTTGTTCCCTTTAGGATTCAGGATACAGTCTTTTCATACAGGAACAGAACAACCGATTGACATTTTGGTCCTGCATTTATTCCATATGTCTTTCTTATTTGCCCTACTACTGGGATAAAGTGAAGCACTCTTCTTTCTGCTAGAGTTCCATCAAACAAAAGATCAAGTACACCTTCTCAAGGACCCCCAAGTCTCTCTAGCATTTCTGAAATGAAGGAAGCTGGCAGATAAGCGAAGGTAACTCAGCCTATTCCATTAGTTACACATGGGCTTCTGAGAGTCTACAGTTGTATGTTATAGACTTCAGGCACCCACTGGGCAAGGACAACCCATGGAGAAGTCTTTCTTGTCTTTTGCTGTTGTAAAATAATGTAAGGCCTGTTTTTCAAATTCTCATACAGTATAATGATAGTAGCTAACATTATTAAAAGTGTACTGTGTGCCAGATACTTCTCTATGGGGTGTGTGTGTGTGTGTGTGTGTGTGTGTGTGTGTGTGTGTGTTCATTCTTAATGACAGCCCTATGAGGGGCTGTTATCACCATATCTATTTTATAGATAAGGAAGCTGAGACCCATAGAGGTTAAGTTGTCTGACCAAATGACACAGTAAGTAGAGAAGCTGGTTGGAATTCAGTTCCGGTTCACCCAACTCCAGAGTTCCCACCTTTGACCATTAGTTTGTACTGTCCTGCCCTTTGCTGTCAAATTAGCAATGTTCCCCAGGGGTCTGAAAAGAGAGCACTTCCCTAATTTACACTGTCATACTGACAGTATTTAAAACAAAATGAAAATTATATTTAAGGATGTCAGTCTTGACAGAATGACCTGCCGGTGTCTTGTTTCCCTGTAACATTTGCAGTTGTTAACTGGTGTCTATGAAAATTACCATGCCATTAATTCAGAGCAACTAACTTTGATGAGAAGATCAATCTGTGAGCTGGAAACAACATTTTGACAGATAAAAGTCTTCAAAGACTATATATTCAGTATTAAGTTGATCACGTTATCAGTGTATATAAATAAGATATTATGGACAAAACCCACATCTTAACCCTAAAATGTCTCATTTCTCTTTTGTCTAAAAAACTAAGTGTTGAAGGGTACCCGCATAACGAACATTTGTATACATAACCTTGAATTGCACCCCACATCTTTAAAATAAAGAAAAAAAGAGCACTCAAAATAAACAATTTTTAACTGAGAAAAAGTTTTCATAAATAATTTTAGTAGAAATAAATTATACTTAATATAATACATACACTCAGAGTTTTTGTACCAAACACAGCATGGTATAAAGTGAGAGGCAGTTACTTTCAAATAAAGTAACAGACTGAGGTTCTCAAACTAGTGCTATCATTTGCCAGTTATGTGATGTAAGAGAATTTGTTTAAATTCCTGTGCCTTCATTTTTCTTGTCTCTAAAAGAGGAATACATATATTTATCACATGATTTAATTATGAGGATTAAACAAAAATATAAATCTCTTAGTATTCATTCAGCAATAATAGCTCTAAAATTCTATAGTGATTTTACATTTCAAAGAAACTCTATTGTCTGAAATGTTACTGTTATTATAATAGTTATTAGTTATTTTGTTAACTAATCAACCTAAAATAATGTTTTTCTTTCTAAACATTCTAAAACTAAAAATGTCATCTTGACACTTCAGTAATGCTTTATGGCATCTTTTTTTCCCATGTACTTAAGTAATTTCCCATATACCATGTACATTTTAATAAATTTGTGTGGTAAGGACAGAAGAGGTATATTTCATTAACCCTGGAATTCATTGCAGTATGGATAGTGACACAGGGACTAAC
Organism: Tarsius wallacei; assembly: GCA_963574415.1. NCBI lineage: Eukaryota > Metazoa > Chordata > Mammalia > Primates > Tarsiidae > Tarsius > Tarsius wallacei. Next base: position 12,927 of record CAUYQG010133536.1, on the reverse strand, counting down.
AGACATATTATTCATTGTTTTTATCCACAAAGAGCTTATTAAGTGGGGAAAATATTCTTGAAGAATTACTTAACATGATTGCATACAATGCAATTTTTGTAGCAGGGGAAAGTTAGGAAATACAGATACATATTATAATGTAAGAATTAAATTTTATTCATAGTACATTTACTATGATAAGGATTGGTGAAATATTTGAAATATTCAGAGAATACCTAAGAGATAAAAGTCTTCTTCAGTACGTTTTGAAGTGTCACGTGATATGACTACGTGAATGGAGTTTTTCTGAGAGTTTCATTGGCATTAAATTGATCATGGTTAGTCAAAATGAATGCATTTACCCAGCCGTACTTTCCTGAAAAGGGTAGTGATAATGTTAGAATGATTATTGTCATAATAACTGGAACCAGCAAGAACTATCTACCTTTATATATTATTGAATAAAGGTAATACGTATTTTATTTTATTTATTGAAAATACTTTGTTTTCAGAATCAAGACATGAGTGGACTTTGAAGTTGGGCCAGCCACTTGCCCGTTTGCTCTTCGATTTGTTCCTCTTGCTCTGTTTCCTCGCCCAGTGGCTTCCTCTTAGTTTTCCCTAATGCAGGCACCAGCAGGAGATTGAAGTTAAGAGGTCGAGAAAAGCCAGATTCGTTCTCATTCTCTCCCCGTTTTGGGACTGACCCGGGCAGTATTTGCTTCTATTTCACGATTTCGGTCCCTGCTAAGTGTTCCCTTCTCTGTCTTTCCAGGTCTCTCATGGTGGTCTTAGCACTGGTTTCTGAAAGCAATGTTCTCTGTCCCTTCAGCTCTAGAACTGAAGATACTTTTTATAGCTTATCTTTGTGTTGCCTCACCTTTCCTAGTTTTCAGCGTTTTCAATACTTTTATATCTATTTCCCTATATTGGATCATTTTATGGAATTACCTGGGTTCTATTTTCCTGGATGGACCTTGAACACTACAGGGGTACAGAGGGATTTTTTTTTCCTGATGGTGTTATTACCCCTTCCCGTCTATGAGAGGGCAACCACATCCATTCTCCATGGCTCAGCAGAGCTTCCTGACCTCACCTGACAGTGGAGACAGTACACTCTGCCTCTCTTGTGCTCTGTATGTGACCCTCTTGCAGCTACAGATTTGGTGAACTTGCCTGGTATAAGAAATGCCTTTTATTTAAGAAAATGATTAATTGAATGTCCTTAGGTAGAACCTCTAAACAAACTCTGTTACAATTTCTGTTGTAACTTCAAAGGCATCACCAGACACTGAAATTCCGGGGGGAAAATGGCTTACAAGACTAAAAGTCAAACTGAACTTGATCAGACTTTTATTTCCACCATGAACCAGCTGTGTGAGCTAGGGTTATGGGGAGAGAGACAGGTAAAGATGGAGGGAAAAGAAGGAGCCTCTCGTAAATGGATATGCAAGATTATTCATGAAGATCAGGTGAACACAGAAAAGGAAAACAAAATGACGATGTGTGCTTTATCAGAGAGCTGAGATAATACAAAATGTGTCCTTTTATTTCCTAAACTATTTTTAATGTTGCCTTGAGACTTTTTTCTCAGAACTTTTATTTATATATATATATATATTTTTTTTTTTTTTTTTTTTTTTTTTTTTTGAGTCGGAGTCTCACTCCGGAGTGCAGTGCTGCTCCCTCCCACCGCAGCCTCGACCTGCTGGGCTCCGGCGATCCTTCCGCCTCAGCCTTCCAAGTAGCTGGAACTACAGGCGTGCAACTACCACGCCCAGCTAATTTTTTGATTTATTGTAGAGATGAGGTCTCACCAAGTTGCCCAGGCGGGTCTCGAACCCGCGGGCTCAGGCAATCTACTCGCCTCAGCCTCCCAAGGCACGGGATGACAGGCTGAGCCACCGAGCCCGGCAGAACTTTAATATTTTAATAGATTGCATTCTTTCCAGATGTTAGCTAGCTAGCTAAAGGACAGTTTTATGGGCTGGGGAGGAGGAAATGCAGGGAAAAGGAGACCTCTTAGAACTGTGGGTTTTCAGAAAAGGCGGGAAGGATTTTGTGTTATTGTGAGATAAGCAGAGATGCTATTTCGAATGGGGTGAAGAAAGGTATCATAAGGCCCAGAGGTGACAAAGGACAAACTAAAGCTGTTTTGCTCTTGGCTTCTCCTTCAAATGCCTAGTCAATCCCTGGTGTCAGAAATCATTAGCAGCAACCTTGCTAACTCTTTCTGTAAATAAAATAGATCTTGGTATAATTGTAATGCATTTATGTAGTGTCTAATATCCTAGTGAAAAGACTAATGCTCAGAAAAGATGGGCAGAGGCTACATGATTGTATTCTGGGTTAGGAACAGAAAGTTTTGAACCCAGGAGTCAAAGAGTTACTCTCTGAAAAAGCAAGAATTGTAGAATGTGAAGTAGATTTAATAGGGCTTTACTTTTGTGGTCCTGCTGAGTTACTATTATCCAAAACACACAAAAGCTGTTTACACTTTGTTCACAGTTTCTCCTAATGGCTTTTTCCAGATAAAAGTATTTTCAATGTGTGATTATTGAGGTCAGAGTATTGTTTCAATGTAATTGTTTTTTGCTTGCCTTTAACACCTTTTAGAAAACTGCATAAGAAAATTACAGCCCTCTAGAACCCTGTCTTGCTTTTTTTTCCCCTAAATAAATCACATGCAGGTAAATGGTCAGATTGACAACAAGTTTGAATGGAAGAAAAAAAAAAACAGGTTTGAATGTTTCAACAAATGAACTTTATTTAAATTGCACCATTGTTGATAACACCTAGCTGTAAAACATTATCTGTGTTCTAAAGGACATTGACACTACCATTGCAAGAGAAGTAACAATTGCAATTTTTGTGCCTTTTGCAGTTTGACTATTGTTAAATTGCTTAGTTGTTGTTTTGTTTTGTTTTTTTTCTTCTACACAGAAGCCACTGAAACACATTAGTTTTTCTGAATGCCAACTAGCTACTAACACTGTGGTCAATATGACTGCACATAAAAATCAACTTTAGAACTTTTCCTAAACACCAGTGCCCAGTCCCCAATTCCTGGGAATTCTGATTTAGTGTTTAAGCATGGAACATCAGTCTGTTTTTATGTGCAGCTTGCTTGGGAATTCTGCTATAGAGAATACTACGTAAAACAAGACAAAAAGTAAGACAAGAGATCTGTCCTAGGATGAGTTTAGAATCATGATATCCATTCAGTCTTAAGCAATTAAGTTCTCTAGGAAATTGGAATGGAGGGAGCCAGGTGAGGAGAGAAAGCTGGTGATAGGGCAGATTGATGGTTTGGACAACAGAAGAGGGGTGGAAGGCTGAGTGGAGGTTAGCTATGGGGTGAAATTGACCTGGAAAAAAAAAATGAAAGTTTGTGAGTTAGTACTGAATCATAGAATCACTGAACATGCTAGTATTTTGTTTAATAATTCTATTTTATATACCTATGTGAGACAAATAACCTACTGCACTAATTCACTCCAGGATACAATTATTTCAGTGTAAAATGTAAATATAACTACTTTTCCAGATCCCATCAAAATGTCCAGGCCCTTGACCTCAGCATTTGCCAAAAAACTATCACCTTGCTTATGGCTTCATTTCCTAATCTAAACCTCTGCTTTCCCTCTCCCCACACTGGTAATCCCAAGCAGTCATCCTCTCCAAATTTCCATATTCAAATCCCTCTCCATCCACAAAACCCTAACCTTAAACCTTCTGATGTAACCATGCCCAACCCAACTCCTTCTCCAACATCTCCAGTACAGACTTTCCTTCTTCTTTTCTGACTCTGAGAGTGGAAATAGCATCACTCCCACAATCTTCACATTTACTCTGGATCCCCACTTCTCCCTGCCTCCTTGTGTACGAGATCTGAAATTAAGTTCATGAACTCATCTTAGAAGAAGTGCGTCATACATCATTGCTGAATATCACCTCAGTCACCTTTGAAATTCTCCCTGTTGGGAAGCTATGCACCAATACCAGGGCCTACTCCACCCGTCAAAGCAATTTTGGAACTCTTTTTCTGGAATGCTCATCAGAGCTGTTGTCGTATTGCTGTTGATGTCCTGAATGTCATCAAAATGTCTTCCTTTCAATATTTCCTTTATCTTTGGGTAAAGGAAAACATCACTGGGGGTCAGATCGGGTGAGTAGTGAGGGTGTTCCAATATAGTAATCTGTTTATTGGCTAAAAACTCTCTCACAAACAATGTGGTATGAGCTGGTGCATTGTCGTGATGCAAGAGCTCCTTCGGGACCATTTTGCACACACCTTTCTCATGACAAGATTTTCTGTTAAGATTTTCCTGTTTCTCTATTGCTGTTTATTTGGTTTGCTGTGCTTCTCACAGCCAGTCAGTGCTATTGATGCACAATTTGATGCATTTTTGCAAAGTTTTTGTTAGTTCTGCTCATTACTGGCCATCCTGACCTTCATCAATGATGCCTTCTCTTCCCTCAGAAAAACATTTAGTCTATTTGTACACTGCTGCTTTCTTCATGTCATTATTCCCATAAACTTGGACTAACATGGCCCTGATTTCACTTCTACTCTTGCCAAGTTTAACAAGAAATGTAATGTTTGCTCATTGCTCTAATTCAAGCTCCGACATTCTCGCAAATGGCACACAAAAACATGCAACACTAATAATGAATGCCACTCAGGAAGACACCGGCATATGTCAACACAAATGCAGCTGGGAGACCCTGGATATACCAAAGTTATGAAACCTTACCGAGTTGTTTGTACAGTGCTGCCAACATACGCACACTGTGGCAAGTTCATGAACTTGTCATCCCGGTACTAAAGAACTTTCTTTTTCACTTGATTAATTCTTTTTATCCTTCAAAGCCTTGTTGAAGCTTCATCTTATGAGGGGAGGCTTCCCATAACTTATGTTCCACCACTTTGTGGGTGGGAGAAAAGGAGGAGGAGGGGCTAAGGTCTCTTCCAACCCTAGTTCCCATATATAACATGTAATTGTTGATTCAATTGATGGTCTTCCCCACTACAATCTATACCCATTTGAAGAAGCTGCCTTGCATTATTCAACTTTCACTCACCATACCCAGCATGGAACAGAGTACATACAACACTTCCATGAAGATGGGAAAAAACAGACTACAAGTTACTTTGAAATAAGGGATGGGACATAGAACATATAGCACATTTACGAGCTGAAAATATTAAAAATGTGCTAGAGGCCTCCTAAAATCTCCACATCATCTAGAATTGTCAGTGAATGTTATAAGCATTTAAAGGTGATAGCATAATGAGACACTAAGAGGACTTACTTGTGAAGCTTTATATGAATTTATAACAAAATAGCCAAATGCTGTGAGCTCAACTCTGCAATGGACGATAAGTCACAGCCAGGTTGAGAGTCAGCATCAATTATAACCTCATTCTGATGACATACTGCAAGGGGAACCGAAAGTAACGTTGAAGTGTGTCCCAGAGCTTTCTGGCGAGGAAACAAAATGAAATCAGGAAAAACACATATATTTTCTAGCTTATTTTTCTTACTTACAATTGGTTGCAAACAAAAACAAACAAAGGAAAGTTACATTTTGCACAGAACACTGCAGGCTCTGAAGGGACAGGGTGGGAAATTATCCACGAATTATCCTTACCACCTCTGTGAGATGACGCTACAATAGTGCTGCATCACCTGGAGTTGTTGTAGGGGACTTTTCTATATTTTGGTAATTTTTGGTTCCAGTTTAAATTAACCGTTTTCGATGTGAGATGTGACCCACACTGCCTTCATGAAGGTTGCTTTTATTGATCTATCAACAAAATCATTTTGGAGATGTTGGAGAATAGAAAACAGAGTAAAACATTCAACTAGAAGAATTTTGAAATCATTACGAGTACTGAAAAGAAGGAAAGTTTCCAGTTACAGGATTATCAGTGATTTCTGAAATTTATTTATAATATGTTCATTCAGCAGTCATAATAGAATGGGTACCTAATAATCATGGTTTTGTTTATAACCCAAATCTGCTGCAAAACTCTGGTTCTATACCATTGTAACCCACACATTACGTCCCAGTCCTCTGCCTCACATTACCCAACATTATTTTCCTCCATAGCATTTTTCAATATCTGATATTATCTTATTGACTTGATTTCTTGTTTCATTTTTTTTCTCCTGCCCCTGAATATACCCTCTGTGAAAACAAAGAAATCCATGTATATTATATGCATGATGGCATCCACCAAATATAAGAAAAAAGATATTCAAATAGCTACTATATGAATGAATAATTGTATGTTATACTGCGTATACACATGGCCTTATTCCAGGACTGGAAAACGTTCATATCCTTTTAACAGATAAGTAGTCACCCTTTTAATTTCCAAACATTGAGGGTTATAATTCTCTCAAATTAATTCTGGAGTTGTACGATATCAACAGGCTTATACTTTCATTTCATAGTAATTAACATTAGATCATAGTTGAAAAGTTATCACACCAATTCTGGATGCTCCTGGTTTTATATCTGATGAGTTCATTTATGGCACTTCTACTGAGTTGGGGGTGGGTGGGCTGGTAAACTATGAAAATTGGTCAATTAATTTATCCAGCACATTTTTTAAAATACCTCCTATCAGCTTAGTGCTGTGCTCCGTGGAGGGCATAAACTGAAGTGATTCCAACCTTCATGGAGTTCACAGTTTACTGAGACAGAGATCATATAATCAAACAGGTTTTTTACAATGAGTCACAAAAAGTACTATGCTATGAACATAGCAGAATATCACATCACACAGAACCGGAACCCCTATCCAACACTGCATGGTAAGAAAGACTTCCCAGAGAAAGTGGCATCAAACTTGAGACTACAAGGATAAATAGGAGTTATTCAGGAGAAGCCAAGTATCCAACTGACCTAATTTCCCAACTAGAATAATTGCTAAAAGCCAGTCCCTCAAAATGGCTTTATTCTATTTGAGGCAGTGTTAAAAAATTAGCAAGTTGCCAAACATAGTTCATCTGGTTGCTACCATAATCACCATAATCACCAGCATCATTGTCATCATCAATATTAATTCAATAAAGAGTTACTTCTAAAACATTATATGGTTCAGTCAGATAATTTTCATAACAACTTTAGCAGTAAGTACTAACTTTACAGATGAGAGAGTGAAACTCACAGTCTTTCACCCCGGCTCACCTAGCGAGTCTGTACCCTGTGCTACTGTTCTCTGCTGCTCCCTGAAATATTTGCATTGGACCCTGATTGTTGGGGAGATGCTCTTTGGTTTATAATACCGGTCACATGTCAATGTAGACAAAGGGTGACCTGTGCTGTATGGTTTAACACCCAGGTCTCCAAGCCTGACACTGACCTTGTGAATTCCAAGTCGTTTCAGATAATGGCAGCAGACACTCAAAAAATGTAGCTTTAGTTCAGATCTAGGGTTGCTATAGTGACTTACTCTGTGACCTAAAAAGAGGGGAAGTGCACTCTACTTCGGGCTGTTAGACTGAGATAAGCACTGCCTTGAGTTTTGATTCTCTTATAGGTATCTTGGAGGAACAGCATTATTTTATTCCACTTAACCTTATAATAGACCTTTTGAGCATAAATTCCCTGGACAGAGGAAAGTTGCCATGCACTGGCTGTACCAAAAGTGTGCATCTCCGTTGAAGAGTATTCACTGCCTCTGAACAAAACTGTGGTTGACTTCCTTCTTGTATACATTCCCCACAGCTTAAAGGCTTTGCCATTGATAGAAAGCTATCAGTTGCATCTGCCAAGTCTACACTCTGGAACATCATCTTAAAAACATACAATTACTATTGCTGTCTGTCTTGGCTCTGTCTTGAGTTCTTATCTTCACAATAGCTGTGGGTTCTTGGAGTCCCATCTGTAAGCTGGCACCACTGCCAGATTTCAACACCAATCTTGACCTAAGGCCACGGGTAATAAACAAACTCAATGTCTACTGGGACTCAGTTTCAAGTTATGTATGCTGCTCTTCCAAAGAGGATAGTGTGGGCTCTTTCTTACCTTGTTTTTCATTTCCTGTCCATCTCCAGGAGCCAAATGTTGTATAACTTAGCATCTATCTGGACCCTTTTCATTGCTGTTGAAGAACCCATCCGTTCCTCTACTGGTGATGGAGGCCTAATTTTGTCTCGTCAGTCTCTTTCTGGGGATCTTATAGGCAACTGGGTTAAAAAAAAAAAAAAACCACTAGAAGGTTTCACTCCCTATTGCCAGACCTCTCTGTTCTTAAGAAATAAGGATTGCCTTTCGCTTTATTCTACTTACCTGTAAGAAACTGTTGCTACTTGGATGGCTATTGAAAAATTCTCTAACTCAGATAATTGTCAAGACCAGATAATTATCAAGATAAATGTGTGAAGCCAGCCAAGTGGGAATATGGTGACCTGAGGACATTTCAAAGGTCCATAGCTCTTCCTTTAGAGCTCATTCTGAATGTGTGTGAACTTGATCCTTGTGTTGACTTGTATCCTACTTCCCCTTAGAAGATGAAAATTTGCTTTATGTGTAAAGTCTCCAATTTTGAAAAAAATATTGGCAATGAATATAGAAATTATAAAAACAAGTACTGAGGAGATAAAATATAAAATAAAACAAAATACAAAAACAACTGTACCAGTTTGCTGAAATTGGCTTAAGGTTTTCAGTTTGCATCAAAAGCCAACATAACTCCAGTAATATTCATCTGCAATACCACAGTCAGCCACAAAATTTTGGGTAACTTTTCTTGTGCTAACATCACCATGGCATGTGGATCTAAATTTAGGACTCAGCCTTACTTGTTGGGCCCTGTCTTGCTAGAGAAAATAATTATATAAATTCCAATTTTAAATGGTACTGTATTTTGAGAGAGATAATTAAGATTTATAGACATCTATGGATAGATATGTGCATTTTTAAGTATGTAATACTACGCTTATGGTTGTACTGGTATTATTGCTACTACCACTAATAATTGATAGTAATATTATATATCAGACGTTTTCACACTTGGAAATGCCAGGACCAAAATCTCCTGATATGTCTGGCTTTGTTTTTTTGTTTTCCTACTTCAGCTCATCTGATTAAGTTCTTCACTTTCCATATAAAGACAGTGTAGTCATCAGCAGAAGTGGTCATTTTAAAGCATTCCTGGGGGAAAATGAAACATACAGGATTCCCAGAAAGATTTGATAAATTTACACAAGTCATTTTTTTCCAAATATCTGGGGCCACTTCTATCTCTAACACGCTCTGCCTGTTGCTGACAACATTCCCAGTACCCTCTCACCTGACAGCAGCTGTCATTATAAAAATTGCCAAGCCAATTCAGAGACCATTCGCACATAGTGGGGGGACTTAAACTTTTAACAACCATCAAGAAAACCTAGCCTCATTACCACCTCTTGTCAGTTTTTACATCATGAGCTCATCTTTTAGTTGCAAAAAGTTGGCAGATTAGAAGATTATAGATGACAGATCTGAAATAGCATCGATGACACCCTTCCCCTGTCGTGTCTGTGAAAAGAAGCATAATAAAAAATCATATCTGGAAATTTTAGACGTACTTTACAAATTGAAGGAGGTTAGGTTCATGGCTAACTATTTATAATTGATTTCGTTTGTCTGTAATAAAATTTTTAGCAAGCTGTGAATATTACAAGGGCATTTATCAGAAATGCTGTGGGATGTTGCTTCTTTTTGGCACATATCAAAATTTTGCTCTTATGTATTATTTCATTTATTTCACCAGGGATATTGGAAAGTCACTAACCTATTTCTTTTCTAAAATAATCCTCTTTTGCTTGAAAAACTTCCTCTTCTTTCTCTGTATTTTGTTTCTGGAGTTTGATTATGTTACCCTATATACACCCTAATAATGTATAATACACCTCTTTGTGTCACAGCTTTTGAAAATTTTTTCGTCAACTAAACAATTGCTTTAAGTGATAATTAGTTTTATTTTTTCAAAAATTTAGTAAATTAGTTATATATAAAACACACACAGAATTTCCAATTTCCAGGGATCAGTATTGCAAAGTTAGCATATGAGCTTAAACTAATTCTAGAAAAAAGCAGGGAAATCTAACAGTTTGCTTCTCTTGGGCACTCCTATGATAGATGACTCTCATTTTGGTTTACGAAATTCTGAAATATACTTTGAAGAATCCTGTCACTATCTGTGTAGTTAACTTCTAAGAATCCAGGTTATCAACTACCATACTAGAGCTGTATTAGAAAGGTTTTTAATTTCTTTCTTTTTCTTTGCTGTTTATTGTTCATACTTTGACTATTTCCTCTTTCTTTTCTTCTTTTGCAACTCGTTGATTCTAAGCTATGACAGCATAAAGGATAATTTTCAAATAGTTGTTTCCATGAAAGACAAAGGTGTTGTATATTTACATTGTAATATGCTTATTTACGCTTGCCTTGGCCAACTTAGAAGGGACGTTGCCTCATATTTTCTATTATATGCATAAAAATGATAGTGGGTGGGCGTGGGAAGACAGTTGTGTCAAGTAGAGTTCAAAATCCCAAACTCATATTTTATAAGTGGTAAGTCATAAATAACTTAGGATTCTCTCCAGCTCTCCTTTACCAGTTTAATGAGGTAAAGGAGAACAGTCATCATATTAAATTATGTCAGTTTTTCTGGGAACAGGTGACAGAACAAATCATTTCAAACTCTCTCATTCTACATTCTAAGAATCCACTGAGAACTATAACTGCTGACCTTTGTAGCAGTGAGCTGTAACTTGAGAAAAAAATCAGTGAAGATTACATTTCACTGAACATTTTTACCCTAGCCAAAATGATTCTTACCAACAAGCACCCCTATAAAATATTCTTCTGAGAACATGGATACATCTATTAAAAAGAGTTTCCCAGGATGGATATTGACATATCTTAATTTTTCACAAACATTTTAGAAAGTTAATTGCTTTGTTCAAAACCATATTGCAGAAGAATTTATAATTAATACACATATATGCATAACAATTATGCATCTACATATATATGCATGCATAAATACCTTTGACTGTTCTTGTGAGCTAATGTCTATATCAGGCCACAGAGAAATTAAACTTTTGATTTAAAACTTGTATTTAGTAAAATATATATTTATTATTTTCTTTAAAGTTCCCGGAACATTTATAATAAACCCATTTTTAAAATTTCATCTTCCCTTAGTATACAAATAAGTATTCTTTATTTTCTAAATAATGTTTTAGAAACCATTAATCACACATGATGCTTCTTGAACGTAATAGAGGTTCCATGGTCAAGTATGTCATGAAAGGCTGTTATTCTTTCTAAGAAAAGCGTATGATTCTATCATTATTGTAAAAGTTCTTTAAAAAGTGCTCAATGGTGTTTACTTTAGCATTTCTCACACATTTGACTCAAAAAACTAATATTCTATGTCTAACTGCTTCTTCAAAACATTTGTTAAAATAAAGAAGGTTAGCAAAAGTTTTGAGCTTTTCAAGGAAATTTGTAACGCATTAATGAGCAGCTGCATTGAACGCCTTTGATTTTTAACTTTCTCTTGGTTATAATATGTGACATTTCCATTTATCTTGAGCATGGCAATCTTGAAACCAACTTATATTTACTCATAATTAATTATGGTGAATAACATTTCCTTATTAAACACTGTGCTGTAATTGTTCCTTGTCTTTGAAGTATAATAACATGACAGCATAGGAAATAGTAAGTAAAATCTGTGTCATTTCAGTCAGCTATATCTGAGTAAAGATTAAGATTCTTGTATCTAAAGGTTTGCAGTTTTAAACCATTCCCTTAACCTGACTCGTAGCCTCATAAAATGGAAAGTGGGATCTGGAGATCATTTGTCTTACTATTTTTTTGTTTTTTTTCATGTAAGGAAACATAGTGAAACAAAACAGGAAAAATAACAAATCCAAAATTAGAGCCTACAGAATATACCAGTAAGAAAGCATCACAGCATACAGGTTAAGATCACAGGCTCTGGGATGAATATGTCTTGGGTCAAGTCCTGGCTTTACTAGTTATTATCCATTTAACTTTGGGAAAATTTCAGATTCTTTGCATGTTTAATTCATTTGTGTGTGAATGAGCATAATAATAGTATTTGCCTCAATAAGTAGTTGTTTTGGACTGAGTGAAAATATGTAAAACTTTATTACCTCATGCATAGCCAGAGCTGGATAAGATTTTGCTACTGTTGTTAAGATTTAAGTCTGATTTCTTGCTAAATATCTTCAGATAACAATTTATTTACTGTCTTTTAGGGAATATTTAATACTATTTAATGAATCAGTTTTCAGTAAGTATTATCAGACAAACATATGAGAGTTTGTGTTTAAGGCTTTAAAGTGTCAAAGCAGAGTTACAGATATTAAGGACACAGAGGAATTCAGAAGTTGGAGAGATCAATCACTGTGTGGTAGGGTCCAAAGATATGAGGGCTAACAGGGCAGCTGGGTGGGAAGGTGGTGGTCACAAGTAATAAAAATAATGTATGTAGGAAGCGATGAACACTAAGAAGGTAGTATTCAGGATGGTCAGAGAGGTGCTCTGGGTCTATGTTTCACTTCATAGGCAAGGATTAGTAGAAGGCTCTGTAGAGGAGGTGAATTTGACATGCAGTTGTAAAATTTGACATGCAGTTGTTGTTTATTCAGGTTGGTCAATAAATTATATGATCAACATACCTAGAAAGGATATCTCATAAAATTTATCCCTGTATTTTGATAAAGAAACTTCTTAAGCTGGTGTGTGGTGGCTCATGCCTGTAACTTCGGTAGGCCGAGGCAGGAGGATCGCTTGAGCCCTGGAGTGCGAGATCAGCCTTGGCAACATAGTGAGACCCTGTCTCTAAAAAAATTTAAAAATTAGCTGGACGTGGTGGCATGTGCCTGTACTACTTGGGAGGCTGAAATG
>CAUYQG010133535.1:0-20228 GCA_963574415.1 Tarsius wallacei | reverse complement strand
TAAACTACTCAATATATCCTTCCTAATCAAATCCTGTTATCTTTTTTTTCATATAGTAGATCACATATTTTAAAAATTGGCTTAATATGAACATAACTACTTTAGATAGGCTTTTTAATCAGAAACAAACTAAACTTTTCTAATAAAATCTTCAGCAAAAGCACTAATTATAATGATTACTTACCAAACTTAGAACAGATGTGTTTTAAAAGAGGTGCTTTGTACTTTTGTTTTAAAAATTCTGTTAATAGCCGGGCTCGGTGGCTCAGCCTGTAATCCCGAGCCTTTGGGAGGCTGAGGTGAGTGGATTGCCTGAGCCTGCGGGTTCGACACCCGCCTGGGCAAGCAAGACCTCATCTCTACAATAAATCAAAAAATTAGCCGAGCGTGGTAGCGTGCGCTTGTAGTTCCAGCTACTTGGAAGGCTGAGGCGGAAGGATCGCCGGAGCCCAGCAGGTCAAGGCTGCGGTGGCCGGGAGCGGCCACTGCACTCCAGTCTGGGCGACAGAGTGAGACTCCAACTCAAAAAAAAAAAAAAAAAAAGAGGGGATTTGAGTGAGCCCTCAACTCCATTTAAGCATAAGATTTTTTCGCCTGTGATCTTCGTTAAGGATATGAAATGGCAAAAATGTGGATGAAATCTCAGAGATCCTGGGGTCACTATGTGAGATCCTATTTGGGTGCCTGTGATGACCGGGGTTCCCGCATGGGTATTGGCTCTTTCAGCAGTTTCCAACAGTAACTTGAATGTACTCAGGAGCCAGAAAACACACTAATGCCTCGTGTGGTGACTCAGGATGTTGGGTCTGTAGAGCCAGCTTAACTGTACAAAAGATTAAAGAAAAGAAAAGGCCTTGAGCAGATACTTCAGTATCTTGAGTTTGCTCTTAGAAGGGAGAAGCTCGACCTCCCACCGGGTCATCTTACTCCAGTTACCTGCTGGGGGGGGAGGAAGGAACCTGGCACACCTGCAGAACTTGGGAGATACGGCGGTCTCACTGCCCTGGCCAGAGAAGTTAATCTACTTGGTCAGGGTTGTGTGCTTGTAAGTGATGAAGCTTGAATTGGAGCTCTAGGAGCACTGGGCCCTCCCCAGGACTCTCTCCGACTTCCTGTGGTCTGCGATGCACAGGCATCAATGGGCCAATGGGCATTTCCTGCGGTGCCTCACGTTCAGACCCCTTTTTCCGTCCTGCTCAGCCAGTACGCCTTCCACATATTCTCTTGGCACCTCGTGACGGATCAATCATGGTTAACTGAAGAGATACGAAACCGTGTTAATATTTGAAGCCAACTGTAACGCAATTCCAAATGTGGTTCTTCCACAATATAATTATAGTTTTCTTTTTCAGCTCATTTTAGATTGGAATCAGATCCTTTTTGGAAGCTGATAGAGCATACATTTTTAGTACTCTAAGAAAATAAACAAAAATGAGAATCCTTGGGTTTTTTGAAATTGTGTCGTTGAGCTCTGAGTTGAATTGCATATGTGGGGCCTGGGACCCCAGGGAGTGTTGCCGCTGGGAGGCCCTCTGCGGTAGCCGGTGGGGAGAGGTTGTCCTTACCGTGTGGTTCTGTTTCAGGTATTTTGCCCTCGGACTGCTCTATCATTACAACAACCAAGACGCTGCTGCAGTTCAGGTGAGTTCACAAACTCGTCACGTGACTTCAAAGTCAGTGCCATTTAGCTTAGTGTTGCTGCAAAGAAGTTTGCAAGCTGATAGAGACCGCTTTTGCCTGATCGACATTCTTTTTTACAGGGCAAGAATGGCACTGTTTCAGAAAGTGAATCCTTGAAAAATGTTGGTCAGGAGCTTTCCTTTTATTGTTCTTACATCTCTTTGGGGAACATTATGAAGGTTGCGTTTTTGGAAATTTAAGAAATGAAAATATGATTTCTCAAAGGGCCACGAGGCATGTGGCGTCACCGCCCTGTCAGAAAATGAGGGCAGTGAAGAACAGTTGGATTTATCATTTCGCTGTCAATGATGATACATGTAATTGCCATTGAGCTGGGTAGATTATTATCCTCATGTCACCTGTGACAAAACCAAAACCGATCAAAGCCAGTTCCTTGCCTGTGGCCATGCCGCTGGCATTTGATCCAGTACTCTGTGTGGCCCTAGCAGGGATACTGTGCCTGAATCAGAAATGGCATCAATTTGGTAGCACTGTCTCTTGTCTTGCATCTTAATACTGGTCTTGAAAACTCTTGCCGGGCTCGGTGGCTCAGCCTGTAATCCTGCGCGTTGGGAGACTGAGGTGAGTGAATTGCCTGAGCCCTGAGTGAATTGCCTGAGCCCGCAGGTTCGAGACCCGCCTGGGCAACTTGGCGAGACCTCATCTCTACAATAAATAAAAAAAAATTAGCCAGGCATGCATGGTATTGCGCTCCTGTAGTTCCAGCTACTTGGAAGGCTGAGGCGGAAGGATCGTCGGAGCCTAGCTGGTTGAGGCTGCGGTGGCCGGGAGCGTGCCACTGCACACCAGTCTGGCCGACAGAGTGAGACTCTAACTCAAAAAAAAAAAAAGAAAACTCTTATCTCACTCTCAGGAAACTTCTCCATTCTGTTATTTAGTATACATTTGTAATGCATTATGTAGTCATTTCCAGATGTGCCCTTTTTGCTTTATTTTGTGAAGGACCAAGAATATCAGCCATATCCACCAAGCTAAAGTCAACTTTGTGATATTGGCAAAGCCAAACATATGTTTACTCTCGAGTTGCTTTGAGAAACAATCACAGTAACATGATTGCAGAGCAGAGTAAAAACAAAAACAAAAAAAAAAAGAAAAGAAATAAAGGATCCCCATCAGCATGTACATAATGGCCAATAGTAGTAGATTTGGGTGTCAAAGATAAAATTTTGCTTTTTTAAAACATGGCGTTCTCAGAATTACAGCTTGATATGTGTAATAAAAACATTAGCAGAGCCATAGAGAGAGATTTGCATACTTGAAATAACATGGAATAAATCTCCATATGTGGCAGAATTCTAGAAAAATGGCACACTTCAATATATGTGTGATTGAGTTATTTGGTTTGGAGAATTCAGTGTTGAAGAAACAAGTATCATAAGCAGTGTTTGGATGCAGACATCAGAATTACAGAGCTGCTGCTACCTGCCCTGTCTTGGGTCCCTTGCTGGTGCTGGGCTCAGGAGGGCAGCCAGGTGGACAGGTAGGTGAGACACACCTGTGGATGTGTGGATGCTGGATGAGCTCGCACAGCCTCTGTCCCTTCAGGCTACGTGATGCTGCTTCACTCTGGGTTCCTGAATGTAAGCTTCACTTAACATGGTAGGGAAGTTTCTGGATGATATAACACAAGGCTTTTTCTGCTGGAGTCTGTCCTGAGCTCCCTGTGTAAAAGACGGCGGAGCTCAGGGGACAGAAGCCCTGAAGCTTTTTAAAAACACAACATTTAGCTGAGTGGGATAGCTCACTCCTGTAATCCCAGCACTTTGGGAGGTGGAGGCTAGAGGATTGCCAGAGCCTGGAATTTCGAGACTAGCCAGCCTGGGCAACTTGGCAAGACTCAGACTCTACAATAAGTAAAAAAATTCGCCGGGCATGGAGGTGCACGCCTGTGGTTCTAACTACTTGGAAAACTGAGGCCGAAGCCTCGCCTGAGCCCAGCAGGTTGAGGCTGCAGTGGCTGTGAGTATGCCACTGCACTCCAGGCTAGGCGACAGAATGAGGCTCTGACTCAAATAATAATAGTAATAATAATAATAATAACAACAACAACAAAAATACAACAGCTGCCTATCACAGTCCAGACGGGACTTACAAAATCAAGAATTCGCATGATGGAGGAGGTAGAGTTTAGCCAATGCTTATAGATGAATATCTTCCCTGTTGAGATGTCATCGGTGACCATTTTGTTTATTTCATGAATAAACATTTTTAATACACTCACCTACACCCATCAGTGTTATTTACTATTTGTGTTGCTGTGTTATTGAAAAAAGGAAAGGATACCAAAAAAAGGAAGCAAGAAGGAAAGAGAGCTTGGTTCTTGGATCACATCTTTTTACGTTTCTTTATTTCAGAAACAAAGTTACAACTGGTTTGAGCATTTACAGTTTTCCAGCTACTTTAAAAAGTAGTAAGGCGGGCGTGGTGGCTCATGGTGGCGCTTTGGGAGGCTGAGACAAGAGGATGGCTGAGTTTGAGGTGACAGTGAGCTATGATTATGCCACTGTACTCCAGCCTGGGCGACAGAGCAAGGCCTCGTCTCTAAAAAAAGGAAGGTATTGAAAGGCCAGATAAATTTGTACCCGTTTTCTAAATTAACTCTAAAAGCTGTGTACCTGTCCATTTCTGTCTCCTTGTTTCATTTTATTTTTCTCTTTCCGTTTGTCCTTTTCTCAGTTGTGGGTGAACATTGTGAACGGAGACATTCAGGACTCCACACGCTCTGACCTGTACGAGTATGTCGTCGACTTCCTTGCCTGCTGCCTGGACCAGGAGCTGGTGTGGGCCTACGCTGACTGGGTCCTGCAAAAGAGTCAGGAGGTTTGTGCCTCATAAACACCTGCTTCTGGTGGGGATAAAAACAGACCCGAAAACCTCGACTTTCAAAGGGAAGAACGCTACATTTCAGCCTCCTCTCTTGTCTTTGTTCGCCTTTTAATGTCTTCCTTTGAACACTGTGGATTCTAGCTTGAAGGCTGTTCTGCATTTTGCTGCTCCTGGGACACAGCGCTGGGGTCTTTCTGGGACAGCCACTTTCACAGACAAGCAGGAAGCACCGCCAGCTCACACTCTTAGTGTCCTCTTCAAAGCTTGTGTCTTTGAGGCTCCCCCGTTGGCTCCCCAGAAGGCTGGCACTGTTGTTTTCTAGAGCAGGATCAGGTGATTGCCCTGCAGAACTGGGCACTCGGAAGAGAAAGACCCCAGGCTTGGGCACTCTGTTGCCCTTGCCCCTGCTCCCACCCCTGATGTTGAGGCTGTGGGCCTGGTGGAGGGAGGGGAGCCGGGAGCGGGACTCAGCACGTCTTGGGGGCTGAGAGATGATGACCGTGAAAATGCTCCTGTTGGCTGTTGACTGCAGCCCAGACGGCAGACTCAGGACAAAGGACAAAATCCTTAGTAATGCCCCCATAGGGCACGTGGAAAGAGACCACAAGCTTTCAGTTCTCCCCGTGAAGAATGTGTATGTTCTCATGACTCCCTTTGGAGAGACAAAATTAGCTTTCTGATGCAGGACCTTTGTCCTCAGTGGAGAGTCTCTGAGTGTTGCGTCTGCCTTTCTAAAACCTGAATTGGAACATACTCTCACATCGTCCGTGCTGCCATCTTCACGGGAAGACCAGAGTCCATACACTCGTGTCCTTTTTACTCCATCTTTACTTTGCTTCTGTGCATACGACTGACACATTCTGACATATTCTCATGCACCCACAGCGTGAGTCTAGTGCTGTTGCAAGGTTTCGGCCCTTTCCGATGCTCATAGCTGATTACAGCAGAACATACATGGAATTCTGTGTGCCAGATGATAGACAGTCACCTGACATGTCATCTCCTAAATGTCACAACAATCCCACAGGTGGGCATTATTTACAGATGAGGAAACTGAGGCTGAAAGAGGTCAAACACCTTTCCCAATGTTATTTGGTTGGTGGAACTGACACAAATCCGGGCCCACCAAACCCAAAGCTCGTACTCATAGCAGCCGTGCTGTATTTCTCATAGCTTGACTTTGGGGGTGTGCATGCATACCTGTGTGTGTGTGGTAGAATGTGCACACATACATACCCAGGGGGCACAGCATGAATTTACTTTCTCATTTGCCTCATTAGCATCCCCTTACCCGATGGGATCGGGCCAGGTGCTCTACGTGACGGGCACAGGAAGGCAGCCTGGGTACTCACACAGGGCCTGGAGGCTGAGAGCTCAGATGAACTGTCTGTCATAAATAATCCACAAGGCAGATCATCTGTGTTCAGAGAACTGAGCTTACTGGGCTGAATTTTCAGCACTTTGGATATTTTTTCCACATACTTCTCAGTATGTGAACATCCCTGTTTTGGGATAATCTTAATATTACGAAGTTGTTACTCCATAGATTGTCAAAACCTGTCACCAATAAATGCTTCATTCTTTGGTTTCCAACCCTTTAAAAAATTTCACTTGGGAGCGTGAGGGGGGTTTCAGAGGTTAGGCTGCCTCTCCTATCTTGGTTTTATGCCCTCTAGTCTTTGACAGTGCTTCCTGCTGGACTGTTTTTCTCCAGAATCATATTTTCAAATCACTTTATTGAGATATGAGTGACATACATGGTATATTATGTCACCATGTTGTATGATGACTTTACTCAAAACGCGGATGTGCAGTTGCCAAACAAAGTAAAGATGAAGAAAAGGTGGGTTTGAAAAGCACAGTAACTAAACTGTTGCTTCTCTTTCAGGTTGGAGTTCAAGTTTTCACCAAGAGACCTCTGGACGAACAGCAGAATAGTTTTAATCCAGATGATATTATCAGTTGCCTTAAAAAATACCCTAGAGCCCTTGTTAAATATCTGGAACATCTTGTGATAGACAGGAGGCTGCAGGTGAGCACTTAGAACTTAGACCAAAATGTGGTTTGCAGTGGTACCGCAGTAACTGAAGAGATGGAATTCAGACTTCTGGGCAGGTGGCCCTAATGTAATGTTTTACGTCCCCTGCTATTCAGTCTGCTCTTGCTGATGATCAGGGTGGGGGCTTGGTGGAAGACCTGGAGCGACAGGGAGCTGCTCTTTTTTTTTTAAACCTTCCCTCTCCTGTCTACTCAGTCTATATTTCTCTTCTCTTTTCCTTCTTTGCTGTTACCCTTCATGGGAACAAGAGAAGCTGCATCTTTTGTAGAATACTTAACTCCCATGGCCCTTCTTGAAATCAGAAGTAACTTTAAAAATTTTCCCCATGAATGTTAACTCCTCTTCTGTCTCTTGCTCTCTGAGAGGATGGGGCGGGGCACTCTGGGCTTCCCACTTGCAAACGCTGTCTGACTTCTGGCGTCCCCGTTTCCTGCAGAAAGAAGAGTACCACACTCACCTAGCCGTCCTCTACCTGGACGAGGTGCTGCAGCAGAGGGCCCCCGCCAGCGGCAAGGGTATGGAAGCCACTGAGACGCAGGCCAAGCTGCGGCGTCTGCTCCAGAAGTCCGACCTGTACCGTGTCCACTTTCTCATAGGTGAGGATTCTCTCAGTATCCTCTCCGTTTAGACACTTCTCTCAGTGGAATGGTGGGAAACAGAGAGGTGGGCTCTGGTTCCTGGTTGATTCTGTGGGGTGATTCCTTGAGCCTCTTTTGACAGAGCCAGCCTTCCTGGAGGAGGGGGGAGGCTTCTCATGCCTCCACCTTCTGGGGCTGGACAGTGCCCTTTAATCGATGACATTAGAGTGCCCTGGTAGGCCTTGGACGTCTGTGTGTCTCTTGACCATACCTTCATTTAGACTTCTTTTTGGGCTTCAAAGCACCAAATCATAGTTCCATCTGATGACTCCAGTGTCTGAGCAAGGCTTTGCCAGCTGGCACTGACCCCAGCAGCCCACTCTCGAGCTGTGTGAGGCTCGGGGCCCCTTGAGCCCTAAACCAGAGGAGGGCAGCACAGGTGTTTTGGAGGGTATTCCGGTTTTCAGTTCCTCAGGGCTGTGTTCCCACAGTGTCCGTATCATGTAGGGTGCCACAGGCAGCACTGTGTTTGCACCTTTCGGAATTAACTAGTTTCTTGCCAGATTAGACATTACAGAATTTCTAGATTTGTGCTTACTGGGGTTAGTGACATGTTTTTCCTTAATAGCATGTACCATCATCTTTTGACTAGTAACTATGGTTGATTCTCATTATTCGTGGTAATTATGTTCTATGAAGTCTCCGCAACCACTGAATTAGTGAACTGAACTGAACCATGTCACTAGGAAAATATTCAGGATTAGGTTCCCACAAAGCTCTGGTCACAACGTTTTCATCAACCTGTTAGTACGTAAGCTTGTGTGAGTTTCTGTTTAAGGATGCCTTATTTACTGCATATTGTTAATCCATTAACACTGAACACAGCCAGCAGTGCGGTGGCTCACTCCTGGATGAAGCATGTTTACACACACATTTTCCCTGTAAGGCCCAGCCAGCCGGTGCTTAGGAGCACTCGACAGCACCTCAGCACTGTGCTTGAGGGGCATTCTAAACAGTGAAATCACCAGCAAAAAGCATAAAAACGCAAAAAGCGTGGCACCCAATAGCCTGTGAAAGGGGCATCGGTTTGTAGTGAGAGCTGAAACAGGGAGGCCGAACATCCCCCTTTCTGGCCTCAGCAGTGTGTGCCTGGCAGCTGGCATTTTTCATGGCTCTGTGCTGGGCTGCAAAGGACCTCGAAATTGCGGCGAGTATTGATTTGGAGGCTACAAGCAAATTTCAGCCAGTTGATGACAAACTTGTAAATACAGAATCTACAAATAATGAAGATTGGCCAACTATGCCAGGCATGAGTCAAAATGCTGAGTATACCTCAGGATACATGCAACTTCCACAGCAACTCTGGGAAGTGAGTCCTGTTACTCTTCTCACTTTTACAAGGGAGTACATCGATGCCGAGAGAGGTTACCCACTTGCCCCAGGTCATGCAGCTCGTGAGCAGGACAGCCACGGCATGGCAGGGCTTACATCTCACAGGAGCAGCCAACACTTGTCCTAGCTTGCACCTGGGCAAGGCACACATTAGCTGCTGTCCTCCAGGCAGCCGCTCTGTTCACACACGGCCATTGTCTGTCCTGATTGGTTGGGGCTAGTCTAGACCGGTTGTTACGTATTTGTACTGTCAGTCCTGACTTGCATGTTTTGCTTTACGAATCCCCTTATAAGAATTTTAGTCTAGTCATGGTGTGTGGATCAGTGTTGGCATTCTATTTTGAGCACGTCGAGTGTGTTGCCGTGCATTGAGGTTATAAAGAAGGGTGAGACTTGGTTCTTGGTCCTCAGAGACTCACAATTTAGTTGGAAGACAGGTAAGGGCTGGTGCAGTTCTAGACAGGTAGAGGAAGCCACCAGCTAGGCCCTGGGGTGTAGGGGCAAGGGAGAGCTCCTTGGAGGAGGCCCTGCTTGAGCAGTCGTAAAGGATAAGCCTGGGTCTGCAGGTAGAACAAGGGTTCTTGTAGGAAATGGGGGTCTCCCCTGAGGCAATGTGGGAGGAGCCCTGGAAACCCAAAGACTAACTAACTTGGCATTCCTTGTGAGTTAGGTGACTTGGGGTGATGTCAGTCTAGGGAAGTTATAGTAATGATTTCTGCCCAGCCCATCTACCCAGGGTGGCTCTGGAAATCAAATATCAATGAGGTGATAGGAGTGAAAGTGTAAATCACAGTGGTCCTGTCTTGACCATCTCTGCACCTCTCCCTGTGCCTCCACTGTGGTAGCCACTTTGTAATTATTTGTTCACATTTCACTGCACGGATGAAGGTGCTGCATGCTGTGGCTTCTGTATCTAGTGCCACGGGGCTGTATGTTGTAGGGCCAGCCATTTGCGATGAGGCTAGTGATGTCTGCTGTGCTCATCAGGTCTGGGGGGCAGCCCCGTGTGCCCAAGCTCCAGATGAAATGCCTGTAAGTTGAGAATGAACCCTGGCTCTGGCCCTGAACTGAGGGTTGTTCTCAGAACACCACTTCACACTAGGAAGAGATCATAAGATTTTTAATAGTGTGTGAGCTCATATTCCTTTCAGTGTGATATGCTTTAAATTGGAGTAAAGGAGCTCAGCACACCTTTCGGGAAGCTGGTATTTGTCAGGGTATTGGGAGATGGTGCCCTTCTGCCTCAGTCAAAAGACCCCCCTACTGGGAAGATGGGAGTAACAATGGAGTTCTTGGAGACCTGGAGGGTGAAACTCCCGGGTCATTGAGGCCTTCTGAGGTTATGGTTCATTTGTTTTATTCATTCTCTGAACATGGGAAAAGAATTATTCTGCGATCCAGCCCTGCTTATCATCAGGGTTTTTCTTCTGTTGGATGAACACTCGGTTTGCCGCATAGAAGTTCCAGGAAGAAGCCTTCTCTCTGTCGTCTAGGTGGCAGCATTTAGCAGCATCTAGTAGCCATGTGACTTTGCCCCTTCTGAAGCTCAGAGCAGTAGGAAGGCCGGTCAGGCTGGCTGGGCATCCGGCGGCCTGCCGTGCAGGCGCTGCGTTTAAGTCTGAGTCCCGCCTTCTGTCTCGCAGAGAGGCTCCAGGGTGCCGGCCTGCCCATGGAGAGCGCCATCCTGCACGGAAAGCTGGGCGAGCACGAGGAGGCCCTGCACATCCTGGTGCACGAGCTGCGGGACCTGGCGGCGGCCGAGGACTACTGCCTGTGGTGCTCCGAGGGCCGAGATCAGCTGCAGCGCCAGCGCCTCTTCCACACACTGCTCGCCATCTACTTGCGCGCCGGCCCCTCCGCCCACGAGCTGGCCATGGCCGCCGTGGACCTGCTGAACCGCCACGCCACCGAGTTCGACGCCGCCCAGGTGCTGCAGCTGCTGCCGGACACCTGGTCGGTGCAGCTCCTCTGCCCGTTCCTGACGGGGGCCGTGAGGGAAAGCGTCCACGCCAGGAGGACCGCACAGGTGGCCCTCGGCCTGGCCAGGTCAGAGAACCTAATCTACACCCACGATAAGGTGAGTGCCTGGCCCTTCTGGACGAACCAGCTTCTCAACCCATCGATGTTTGATCGAAGGCAGATTTTTACGAATGAAAGAAGTCACCTTTGTCGGTCTTTGTTTTTTCTTTCTCTCTCCAACTTCAGCACATCCAATATCTGATGCTCCTCATATGGAAGCAGGTCTGTGTGAGCAGGGCAGAGGCTAGGCTGGCAGCTGTCATGTCAGGGTAGTTTTTCTCCCCTTTAGCTACTGTTGATCGAGCGTTTGCGGGACAGGCTGGGGGGAGGAGAACAGCCTCAGAACAGCAAGCGCTCACTGGACACGTGCTACGTGCCAGGTACCACGCTGGGCACTTTGTGACACCATTTGTCATCCCAGCAGTTTCATGCAGCGTCTACTATTATCATCTCCATCTCACGGGAGAAGAAGCTGAGGCAGAGGGCGGTCCCACAAGCAGTACCTGTCAGAGCCCAGAGGTGCCTCCCAGGCCAACTCAGGACCCCAAATTCTTGGTCCCCATGCTATGTGTCCCCCTGGAGGCTTCTCTCTCGTGGTCCTGTATTCCACGTGGCCGGCAAAGTGTTCTTCCCAGAGCAGGAACCTGGCCTATCCCTCTCCCACTTACAAGTCTTCATTGACTCCCCGTGGCCTGGATGATGCAGTCTCACCTTCCTAGGCCCATCCCTCCCCACCTCTCCCTGCTACCCAGCACATATCCTGGCTTGAGCCGCACAGAACCTTCCAGATGTGACACGCTGTTGCTTCCCTCTTTGCCTTTGTACATGCTGTTTCCCCTGCCTGAGACATTCTTACCTTGTTCTTTGTGCCTGGCCAATACCCAGTCAAACCCCAGCCTAAGTATTTTTTCTGCTTGGTGAAACCATCTCATACCCTGAAGCAGCTTAGTCACCATCTCTTTTACCCACCTGTATACTGTGTGCCTGCATTTGCAACCCCCTTTACTGTTAGGCTTTGGGTTCTTTGAGAGTGGGGAACTTCATTTATCTCCGTATCCCTAGGGCCAAGCTTGGCATGTTGAGTGTATCTGATCGATATTTGTCAAATGACTGTGCAACTCGTAAGTACAGGATGGATACACTGGGTTGCTGTGTGCTCCTGCCAATAGACCAGCTTGCCTGGGTTGACACGAGTGAATTATGCAGAAAAACTGTGTAACTTGCAAATCTCAAGTCCTATTTATCAGACAGAGACCAATGATGTTACAACTCAGTTTTATGAGTTTCCTCCAAAGAAATGGAACTGTGTTTCCCAGGACCAGTCAGGGACTTTGACTATATCTCTTACTTGTGACTTACTTTTCTTATTTGCAAAGGAGAGGACCATGGAATTGGATGAGTTATATGGTCCCACGCAACGCTGACATTCATGACTTTAAAACAGGCCTTGCTTGAAATTATCAGAGCTCAGAGAATGTTGGAGAGAGGATCTTGGATAGAGATGTCTTGACCAGACAAGCCGCAGTTACTTTTGTAAAATAAGAAGAGCAGTTTAATACCCTTTTTAACTTCTCTAGTTACCAAAGCTTGTTTTACGTTCACCATTAATATTCCATTCCAAGAAACTGATGTTAAAACAACCCTCATCAATAATAATGTGTGGGGTGACATGTGTCAGCCCTGAAACCCTGGAAAGTGGCTACTCAGGTCCTGTGCCCATGGCAGCTTTCTCAGTCTTGATTTCTTTTTGCAGATGCAGTTGAAAGGACGTGCAATTCGGCTCTCAGACAAAAAGCTCTGTCAGATGTGCCAAAACCCCTTCTGTGAGCCTGTGTTTGTTCGATACCCAAATGGTGGTCTGGTTCACACCCACTGTGCCGCCAGCAGACACACGAACCCAAGCTCCCCCAGCCCCGGCACTCGGACTTGAAAAGCTCAGTCCACGGGCATGAGGGGAACTCTGAGTTCTTTACCAAGCCTGCTGGATGCAGAGAGCAGACAGCCGCCGCTCTCTGTCGGCGGGGATGGAGGGGAGACATCGGGTGCTGGGGAGACTTCTGTCCACGGGGAACAAGGACTCCTCGCTGTCGGCTGCTCTTGATGAATGTACATGGTGCATAGTGATGCAAAACAGAGGTCTACTTTGAAAGAAAAGGGAGTCTTCTCTGTGCAGTCTAGCCACGGGTGGGGGACGCTGCACCACCCCTGCGCCCCTGCCTCTAGACCGCAGTTGCACCAGGAACATGTGGCCTCGACGTGGCTGGAGAGGCCTTCTTGCCCGGGCAGTGGTGGGGGCGCAGAGCACTGGGGTGGCAGCTGTGCCTTTCGTGGAGGCATGTTCCCACCCACACAGTTCCCGGGATGTCCGCATGGACTCTGCCTTGGCCCTCGGCAACGTCTGACCTTGGGGAAGTATTTTTGTCCCTTCTTACTTCCCACGTGGCTCTCAACCCCCAGAAGTCTGCCTTGTTGACCCAGGCACTCACTTTGGGGTAACCTCATGCTCCGGCTGTCCAGCGAGTAAAGATCTGTTGGAGAGAGCTCCACGAGAGACACTGCTATCTATCCCCATTTCAGAGGAGGCAGTGGACACAGGACGTGGTGGGTGTGGGCTGGGTGTGTGCTCCTTTCCTGTCTGTCATCTGCTGATTTAAAACTCCAAATCAACATGTTGGACTAAATGTTTTTATTTAAATTTGTATCACCTTTGCAGTTTTCTCATGTTTAGAAATGCACCTGTGCCGTTCGCGAGAGGTGTTTTCTCTTGTTAAAATGTATCTCCTATCGCATTCTTGGGAAGTTGAAAGGGAAATGTGGCGAGCACACACGGGCTTTTCAGAGAGGCTGCCTTGACCTTATGCTTGCGGCAGGGCACTGGAGTGAGGCTACACTTGGCGGAGGCATGACCTGTCGCGTGGGTACCTGAACACTGCACACCCTCTCGGGCACTCCCAGGCAGGCCACTTTGCCTCTCGGCACGCTGTGTACCTGCTCTGCGGTTTCCAGAACACACAGAAAAGATGCCTCTCACTCATAGCAGGCCAGGGGTTCCTTTTGTGAAGCCATTTTTACTTCACTGCCCTCTTTTGAATTTCTTCATTGTGATTACTGATTCTGTTAGGGACTAGCAATACAGACAGTGTCCCCTGACCATAATGCTTAGAAAACAAAGCATTCGCTTGTACGTCTGGCAAGGGAGGACGCTGAAATCCACCCTCTCTTTCTCAGCCCAAGCCTTACTGAGGTGGGGTAAAGAGCGCATTCCTGTTTTTAAAAAAATGTTTCCTGTACTCATAACGGTCAGCGTATTCTTTCCTTTCGGGATTCTAAGTAGGCCAGGAAGCAAAAGCAACCATGTGTTCTTTGGGGGGAATTGGCGCCATTGTTTTTTCCTACCTATGTTTCAATGATCTAAAGAATAAACGATGAAGAAATTCTCTTTGTAGCTCAACTGTATGCTGTGTACGTTGGTGTGAACTCAAAGGTGGTCATGAGTTGAACCCTGTGGATAACTGTTACAGAATGGTCATGCTGTTGCATAGATTAGCATTACTACTTGTGAGTTTGAGTTTACATTTCTCAAAGAACAAGGTACTAGTGTGTGCAACAAGGCACTGTTAAGAGCACTGTTTCTCGACAAAAGAAAAAAATGGATGAAGTCTTGAAAAAGCCTAACAATTGCTCTTTCCTAACTTGTGGACACTAACTAGTCTTTTTTTGTTTCCTCCGAACATTGATCAATATTTTGAAATGTTTGTCATCCTTTAGAATTATGGGAATTAAAGGTGAGCAGTTCACCGTTTCTACAGAATCTCTTAACACAAGCAGAAGTCTCTGACACCGTGGAGAACTGTCTCTTACCTTTCTCTCAGTCCTACACGGCCCTTTACTCAAATCATATTTCTAAGGGAGGAGAGCAGTTCACACCGCCACTCAGACCTTCTTCTCTTCATTAGACTCAGCGTAACCATTCTAGTTAAAACCGCACGAACTGCATTCCAGTGACATTAATATTCCATGGGCAGTCCTGTTTGATTTTATGAACTGTTTATCTGCTGTTGCCTGTCAAGTCTTAATGTAGGAGTGTCACATGGGCTGCGGTGTGTAGGGCCTCAGCTCGCCTGCGAGTCCCCTGCTGACATATGCTAAAACGTGCGTGCTTCCCTCGGGGGCGCCGGCAGGTGGATGCCTGCTGCACAGCTAGGGTGGCCCTTGCTTTCCCGCTTTTGCTCTCCCACGGAAACCTTTGTCCTTGCAACTTTATCCTTCGTCCGGATGGTCTCCCAGATACACAAGATGTACAAATGTAAACTTGTTGATTTTATTAAAATTCTTTTAGTTCTTTGTTCTCGCTGTCATTTCTTAAATAAAATGATCTTGGTGGAATGACCAGGCCATACCTAGTCTAAGGAGTTCTAGAATCGGTCCCTCCTGCTCTTCCCGGCCCCCGCAGGGGACTTGGGTTGGCTGCTCCTTAAACTTTGTGATTACTTTACCAAATGGAATCCTATCTGCTTTTGGATTTATCGCCTGCATATTTTCAGGGTGCGCCTTGACATTTGTTACCTTCCTATTAATCAGGCTCTAAGGAATTTCACCAAGGAGATTTCTGATGACTTCTTACATACTTCACCATTGAGCCAAATGCTCTCCATAAGCCTGCTGCTCTTGGGTTTCTAACCCTGAGCATATTCAAGGAGTATCACATTTTTTTTGAAAAGCTCACCTTTTGGGCCGGGCTCTGTGGCTCGGCCTGTCATCCCAGCACCTTGGGAGGGCAAGGCAAGTAGATTGCTTGAGCCCGCAGGTTCGAGACCAGCCTGGGCAACTTGGCGAGACCTCCTCTCTACAATAAATCAAAAAAATGTGGTAGCGCGCATCTGTAGCCTGGTTACTTGGAAGGCTGAGGTGGAAGAATTGCTGGAGCCAAGCCAGTCGACGCTGGGGTGGCCGTAGCATGCCACTGCACTCCAGCCTGGGTGACGGAGTGAGATTCCAACTCAAAAGAAAAATCTCACGTTTGAATTCCACTTCAACCTATAGAACATGCTGGAGAGCAGCCCCTTGGGCCCTCCTGTTCGAGTTGGCAGCGCTTCCTCCTGTCCCTTCATTCCAGGTACCATTCTAGCCCTGAAGGAAGGGCTGTGTTGACACACAGGGCAGCCCTGGCTATCTAGCCCTATTCTGCCTGCTCAGGTGGGGTGAATCCCAAATATGTGAGTAGAGCCAGGTGTCATGGCTCATCTGCGTTTCAAGTTGAAGAAACCGAGGTGCTGTTTGTTGGGGTGTTTTGCGCAGAGTTTGAGCAGGCCCCAGGTCAGAGCTGGAGTTCTTACCTGCATATCTTCCACCTGGTGCTTCCCCAGCCAAAATCAAGAGACAACCAGAAGCCAACCCACGGTCGACTGTATTCACACCATCATGCTGCTGCATTTAGGAAGTAGCGACTGTAATGTCTTTTCTCATGTTTACATCATCAAATTAGAAAATCTATTAGAGAATAAGGAAGACGGGGTGGGGGGAGCTGCAGATGGATAATCCTGACTGGGGAGGAACTATGTGGGTGACTGAATCTCGAGAGGAGCTATTGGGGAAGAGAGTGTGTGTGGAAATTGATGTCCTCAATGTGTCTGTCTGTGGAGGCAGACTGGCATCTGACTCAGTTAAATGGGCCGTGACTCGTGTTAGGAGTAATTAGATATCAACTAACACCCCATTTGCTTTTAGCAGCTCTGTCAACCTTAGCGTTTGAATGAAAATGTACAAGAATCTAGACCATATGGACGAGGGACCCTTTCACCTTCTCAGAAAAGCTAAATGGCAGAGCGCTATCCAAGGCTTGTTAACAGTTGTTGGGAGATGAGCACTTGAATTAATGAAGCCTGCTTTTCCTTAGCTTGTGACGGGGAAGGAGACACATGGCTGTAATTCAGCCGGGGTCCAGTGACATGAAGTGGCTCAATGAGAACACATAGCAGAAAGGGACTGGAGATCAACCCGTGCAGCTCAGCAGGCCAAGTGTGAATTGCGAAGTCCCATGTCAGATGGGCAGAAGCCTGGGTCTTACGGGCTCGGGCACAACCGGCTGTGGTCCTGGGTGAGTCCTGGCACCTAGACCTTGGTGGGCTTGTCCACAAGTGGGAGGTGGGGCTAGGTAGTATCTGAGGTCCCTTCAGGTGTTAATCTGTTCCAAGCGAGGGAATTCAGGGCAGACTTTCATACCAAATGCTACCCTACAAGATCCAGGGGCTCTCAGGGTAGGCCCCGATGGCTCCCAGCACGGGGACTCTCTCATGGTATCCCGTGGATGTGTCCCCCACGGGTGCGTCTGACTCCCAGACTCAGATCACCGCATGGTTTCGTGATTAGAAAAGTGACTTGTTAGACCACTCGCTGGTTCTGACTCCGCTGTTAAGGCGGAAGGCGAGTTGGTCTACACAGCCCTTTCAGAAGCTAGTTGTCTGTTTCCTCCAGGCTTTTCCAGTCCTGGCTAAGAATCCCTTTGCCTTTTCTCACATGCTCTGGCTTCTAGAGGGTCCTTCACCATCATTATCATTTTTCTCTAGAGAATATTTCCCACGTGTCTCACTTGAAATGCCGGTTTTTCCCTTTGAAATTCCATGGCTGTCCGACTGAGCTGGGGACCCAAATCCCCCTCCTGATCTCAAGAGGAACGTGAACTAAGGGACACGGGACACTTCCAACTGACTCATCCCAGCCCCCGCCCCTGTCTGGTCACCCACACACATTTATGACTTTCCAAGATCAAGATGTACACGATAGAAGTGGGGTGGTCCATCTGCCCCGCTGCCCCCACTCCCGCCTCTGCGGCCAGCATGTTACTGTACAACCGTAACACAATCTATTCGAAATTACTTTTCAGTACATTGTAGACTCACAGACTATTGACTGAATCTCTTACATAAATATAACTGAAATACTAAACTTTTGTTTCCTTAAGAATTGGAGTACAGGCCAGGCTCAGTGGCTCAGCCTGTCATCCCAGCACTTTGGGAGGCCAAGGCGGGTGGATTGCCTGAGCCCATGGGTTCGAGACCTGCCTGGACAACTTGGCGAGACCGCATCTCTACAATAAATAAAAAATTAGCCGGGTGTGGTAGCACATGCCTGTAGTTCCGGCTACTTGGAAGGCTGAGCCTGACAGATCGCCGGAGCCCAGCAGGTCGAGGCTGCGGTGGTCGGGAGCGTGCCACTGCACTCCAGTCTGGGCGACAGAGTGAGACTCCAACTCAAAAAAAAAAAAAAAGAAAAAAGAATTGGAGTACAAGACAGCATTTCCCTGGTTATTTTTCATAAGACAATGTACACTTCTAAGGAGATTTGATTTCAGTCTATTTACAAGAATGTATTCACATTATGAATAAACATAGCCAGAAACCCAATTTTATGCCCACGTACAAAAGAGACAGGCTGCCATATTACTGATAAGGCTACGTTTAAGGGTATTTTCCATGTAGGTGAGCCTTCTCGCTACTTTCTTTTTTCTAGAAAGCAGGATTTATTGAGAAGACAGAAAAAGCTCCCACAGTGGGAGGGGACCGGAGGGGGTTGCCCCCTTCTTGTCATTTTCATGGCTTATTTTTTACTGTGGTGAAATATACTTAACATAAAATGTACCACTTTAGCCATTTTTAAACGTGTAGTTCTGCAGCATAAATACATTCACATTGCTGTGCAACCATCACCACCATCCACTTCAGAACTTTTTCATCACTTCTTTTTTTTTTTTTTGAGTTGGAGTCTCACTCTGTCACCCAGACTGGAGTGCAGTGGCCGCCTTTTTCATCACTTCTAACAGAAACTCTGTTCCCATTAAACACTCTCCATTTCTCTCCCCCCAGCCCCTGGCACCCACCATTCTACTCTGTTCTCTATGAAATTTGACTACTCTAGTATCTTACGGAAGTGGAATCGTTTGGTATTTGTCCTTTTGTGACTGGCTTATTTCACTAATTTCACTTGACATAATGTTCTCAAGGTTCGTCCATGTTGTGGCATGGGTCAGAATTTCCTTCCTTTTGAGTGCTGAGTAATGCTCCATTTCATGATTTTTAAGTCGTGTAGTTACAAAAAGTATGTGTGCATGGGCTATTTGTATGTATTTGTTTTATATAAAGTTATAATTGCTATTTATATGTTCATATTAACATGGAAAACTATAACCCTATATCAGCCCACCGAAAGCCCATCTGTTTATCGTCCTAATCCCTTCCATTGGATCAAAACAGATCAACAAAGCTCACGAATGGTCTAATGCAGGCACTTGAAAATGGGTTCAAAATCAGCAAAAGTTCTTTGCCAACAAGGAAAAGCACAAAGAGTTCCCCATCCGTGGTGTGACACTTGTTAATCTGCAAGGATCTGCATTAAGCTGATTCAGACGCAAGGTCCAGACTTACTTATGGGAAAAAGCTATCAGAGCAAATGACATCTGGGCGTGTGAGTTTCATGGGCAGGCCTCCCCAAAAAGGTTTGCACGTTTTCTACCATTTTTCCCAGCCTCCCTCTATATAAACCTCTAGAAAGGGAAGGAGGTGTGCCCTGGTCCTAGCCATGTCCTTTCTTAGTTGCTGCAGCTATGAAGACTCCAATTCCGGTTTTCAAACGGATCAACACCTGATATCTGGGCCTGCTGTCAGCTTGCTAAAACTTACGGCCAGACAGGAAGGGGGCATTTCTCCTCACTTTCCTGGGAGAGCAAGACGTGACTTCGCAGGCAGTGTAGATAGCATGTGTGCGTGCGTCTGGCTTTGGGATGGGAAGGGCTTGTATCCACTTCCCACATGTGTGAGTCAGGGGAACAGAGCCTCAGCACACGAGATCCAGCCTGTTTCCTTCATCAGGTGCCTTCTCCCACTGCTGTGGGGAATCTTGCTGCTGGAGATTCACTCGCATTTTTCCGCACCTGTGTTGCAGGCCTGTGTACTGGGTGATCCGGCACGGAAGAGACCACAGTGAAGGTTGTGTAATTACGTAGGGAAGAATAGTTGCCGTGGCACGGCAAGTGTGAAAGTGTCTGGAAGCCCATCATTATCTCTGCCCCCGTCACTGTAATTCCATGCACCTGAGCATTGGAAACCTGCCACGGCGGGTCAGTTTCCTATCTGTGCTTGATTGGCATCTCCTGCTGTAATTTTCAGACATTGTGTATTTATACAAAGGCTATAAAACAAGCTGCTTCCTAAGCAACTGGCAGGGAAGGTCAGCTGTTCCCGGCCCACCGTGGTCACGCCAGGATGCACATTATAGTAGTCAGGAAAGAGAACCAGTAAGACAGCAGTCTGTATGGCATCAGGGACCGGTTTTGTGGAAGACAATTTTTTCCACGGACTAGTGGGTGGGGTATGGTTTTGGGATGATTCAAGTGCATTACATTTTTTTTTTTTTTTTGAGTTGGAGTCTCACTCTGTCGCCCAGACTGGAGTGTGGAGTGCAGCGGCCGCTCCCGCCACCGCAGCCTCGACCTGCTGGGCTCCGGCGATCCTTCCGCCTCAGCCTTCCGAGTAGCCGGAACTACAGGCGCGTGCTACCACGCCCAGCTAATTTTTTAAAATTTATTTATTGTAGAGATGAGGTCTCGCCAAGTTGCCCAGGCGGGTCTCGAACCCGTGGGCTCTGGCAATCCACTCACC
>CAUYQG010133534.1:0-16134 GCA_963574415.1 Tarsius wallacei | reverse complement strand
ATGTAGAGTTTTAAAGAATGTCAAGCTAGATAGTAAATAAATAGGCTTTCTTTTTAGTAGCAGTAGCAGTAGTGGTCATACTCAGTGATCTATCACAGAAACAAAGAACAGAGTACCATATGTTTTCACCCATAAGCGGATCTTGAACAATTATTATAATACTATAAGAAAGGGATTGGCAGTAGTGGGAAACTGTCAGGGGAGGGGGGTGGGATTGGCAGTTGAGGGAAACTTCTAGGGGAGGGAGGGGCATACCTCATCAACAAGGGTGCTTGCATAATCAACGTTTGTATACCTAACCCTGAATTGTAACACACATTTTTATAAGAATAAAAAAAAAAGAAGTTGCTGCCAACGTCAGCCAGTCAGTGGCTTTAAAGAGAAGAAAGCATTTGTACTTTCTGGACGGGAGTCACACACCTCTCCACTTTGGGCTCTGTTTCTCTGTCAGAGGCAGTGCTAGCTTTGCCAGGTTGCAGACTAGACTTGTCATAGCGGTGTGATATTTTTTTCTTCTTTTATTATAAACATCTCACTGATACTAAATAATGCATATTAAAAGTTATGACCACTACTGCTACTGCTACTAAAAAGAAAGCCTATTTATTTACTATCTAGCTTGACATTCTTTAAAACTCTACATTATAAATATACCTCTCATCACATCAAATTTAAGATATTTTAAAAAGAAAATGATAATTCTTTCACCTTTACGTGTTGTCTATTTAATTTTTTCCCTTGAAATCTTTATCTACGTGTAAGCATAATTTCTATTAGGTTAATTCTGTACTTTCTCCTTTAATATTACTTCATAAGTAGGTTCTCATATTTCTTCTTAGTAACCATATTTATCTTCCTTTTACCAACATAATAATCCATGCTACTATTGTACTATAATTTGCTTAATTATCCTCCTATTATTGGACATTTAGATTGCTGCCACTTTATAATATCATAAATAATGCTGCTAAATTTTTTTGTGCAGAGAACATTTTCTCTGTTTTGAATTACTTTCTTGGGATACACTCCTAGGAATAGAATTCAAGGGTCAAATGGATTATATATTTTAGGGTTTTTGACATGTCCTGATAAAAACTGTCAATGTCACAAACTTTATTTTAAAAATTTCTGTGTGTGTGCCTGTGCACACACATGTGTTAATCTTAAATTGTGTTTCATGATTTTTTTAAAAAAACTATTAAAAGAAGGAACAAAAATGTCAGAAATATCAGTTTTAAAAGTTGTTAGACTAGATATATATGTTCTGCTATAAAATGTGCTGCCTTTTAAGTTATTTAGCTTAAACGATATAAAAATAATGTTGTTTAAGTAGCTTTTCAAATTGATTTTAAAATGTTAGTAAAGGAATGTTAAATTTCTACTTGCTATCCCACATAAACAAAACATTTATATACATTAGGAGAAATATGAAAGCTTCCTTATTTTTCAAAGCATTTAAAAAAGACTGTAATAATAAAATTCTTAAAAATAAAAATAATTTAGTTTGTTTAAAAGAAGGTATTTCTAACTAAAAGTCACTAATCATAAACTGAATTCTAGGGAATGACAATCATATTGTGCCAGAAACTCATAATTCAAAACTTTGCGTTTTAAAAATAAATACAAAATAGTTCTTAAAATTAAGATTTTCTTTGATTATTTCAAGATACTTTTTATTAAAAGCTAGTTTAAAGACTTTATTTGATGTATTTTTAAGGCTGGTTAAGCTATGAGTAGTACTCCATTTTATATAAAAATTAACTGTTTCAAGAGAAACATTAGAAATCATTTATTGTAACAATGGTTTCAACCCAGTCTTTGAAATATGTCATTTGAAAACATCTAAAGTGAAAATGATGTCTTCTGAAAAGAAACAGTAAATCTCATGTTGAATTCTTCTGAAATAAAATATTTGATTATGTAGGTGCAGCCTTCTCCATACATGTCCTAAACTATAATTCTTCAGCAGAATCATCCTACAGGAAGTGCTGATTTTAATTATAGGTTAAAATAATAAGTTATTATTAGAAGTTTACTCTTTCTTTAAAAAAGAGCTTTTTAACCACCAAGTTATCTGATATCACAAAGCTAATTGATTAGTGGTAGAGTTACTATGAGATTGAAGTAAGATTGATCATAAGATTCAAATGCAGAATCATAGAAGCAGAGTTCAGCCAATATCTAATCTAATTCCTTGATTTTATAGCTCAGAAAACTGATCTCTGGAGAAGTTATGCAGTTACTAAGAGTAAAAGATTACCCTAAACTGGGTAAGCTTACATTTTGAATTAAATTATTAAAATTTTATTACAGTATCTATTAGATGGCATTTATTACAGTCTATGAAGTGTAAGTCACAACACCATCCACCAGTTTTGCTGGGCCTTACTGCAATAGAAGGTTATATGCCTATGCAGTGCATCATAGCTTATAAATATAAAAGATCAATTTTAACTGGGGGATTTTAATCCACAGCACAACAAAAAGTCTCAAACAACAAACAAAATCAACTATAGCTTCAATTACATTTTTAAAATGCCAGTTGTTGAACTTGATAAAAATGACTTGTCACACGTTAGGCAATATTTAAAATATGAACATATTATGATAATATTTGATTATTCATATGAGGCTGTGTTTTCTGAATTCCTCTTGTTTCTTTCAGCAATAGCAATTTACCATTCACTTAAATACCATTTCTCAGTCCTGAACTCAAGAGAGAAATCATAGTATCACAAGGTCTCTCAGCAATCAAATTTCCAACTCCTTCCTCATTTTTACTATAATTAATTTTTAAATATTAACAGGATCTAATCTCTTGCCACCTCACAGAGCTACCCAGTTGATATCCTTTTGTCTTCATTCTCTTTCCAATATAACCACTTTATTGCAGAAACCAATGAGTCCCTTGTCCTTTCTTGTCCTCTCTTCACACCCATCTGGGAGAACATCAACCCTGGATAAATCAAACTGCACCTCAGCTACCTTATACCTGAGTTGCTGAGCACTGATAGAGAAAATGACACAGCTGCATGGATTGAAGGAACTACAAATTCGAGGTCTTCAGCCTCGTGGTGCTGCAGGGCTGACGCAGGGTCTATTTCTAGTAAGCTTTCTCCTCAACTTCCCATTGGAAGTTATTGGGACGTGGAGCTGCTGTATCAAGCACCTATGAGCATCTCAACCACACTCATCCAGGTTTCCTTTCTTCCTCTTCCACTGTAAGACCTCTTCCCCATCCCTTCAAGGTTAGTCCTTCCACATCTTCCTTGAATTCCTCTTGCTTCTGACATCTCATAAGCTTGCTTGAGTACCCCCTCTGCTTCCTGTACAGTCTCCCACCTTTGTATGGCTCTTTCTTATCAACATTTAAACTTGCCCAAGACTCTTCCATTTTTAAAAGACAGATATGAAGTCTTACTTCTTCATAATCCAATGAGCACCAACGCTTTAAAGTATTTTATCTCCTCAGTACTCATTCACTCTTTGTTCTTATCTTTCCACCAACGCTAAGGTCCTCAATGATATTTTTGTGGCCAAATTCAGTGGGTATGCTGCATCACAATTTACTTGCTACCAGTAGCATTTGGAATGTCTTCCTTAACTTTTGCAATACTACCCTCGCCTAGTTTTACTTCCACTTATTTTTGGTTACTCTTGTTTCCTTTTTTCATTAATCTCCCTATTCCTAAGAGTCATGTTATTCAGAGTTCCGTCATCTTTTTGTCCTACACACTCACCCTGGCTTAGTCACAACATAGCTTAAAGTACTTTTAAGTTTACTTTGACAGCCTAGTTCTGTCCCCAAGTTCAAAACTTTTAAGGTCCCATGTAAAAGTTCAACTAGCACCTTAATCTCATCTCACATAAAAGTGAATACACCTTATCTTCCCTACAAGATCTACCTCCCTTCCCGTTTTCACATTTCAGTGAATAGTAATACTTTTCACACAGTTGTCTAGGACAGAAACTAGGGCATCACTCTCCTTCATTTTTTCCTGTTTTCCTCACTTGCTTAGTCAGTCAGCTCCAAGTTCTGTAGATTCTTCCCTCTTAGGGATCTGTAAGTCACTGTCCACTCTTGCACTGTCTAGGCCCTCATCATGTCTGGTCTAGATTAAGTGCATCTTTTCAGGGTCCCTTTCCTTGAACCTTGCTCACCTGCAACCCATTCTCACTGTGTCCCTATGATGATCTTTCTGAAATACAAACCTGAGTACCTCACATCCTTGCTTCAGTCTTCCACTGACTCCTGTGCTCAAGGATAATGTAAAAACAAATAAGTTTGGCCCAAAGGCCCTTCACGGTCTCACCCCAGTGGCTTTCTCTCCACTCTCATCTCTCATTCATTCCTCACTGAAGGCGGATGAAAGAGCTAGCAAAACCCTTAAATAAGTTGTGTCCTCTTTCACTTCCCAGACTTCACATATGCTGTGTCCTCACTGGATAGGTTCTCTGTCCATTGGCTCTTTCCTACAGCTAACTAATTCTACCCTGCTACCACCCCTCCTCTTCTATATATCTACACCCTGCTTTGCAACTGATCCTTAGGACTCAGCTCAATTCTCACTTCCCTCCCCTTCTTGATGCTACTCCCCTCCTCAGGCTTGGTCAGGTTTCTCCAGCGTGTGTACCTCCTTAGCCTGTGCTCACCTCTGTCAAATCTCTCGTCACGCACACTGAAAGTATATCTTTATCTATTTCTCTTCCACACTGAATTGTGTATCACAGCTCTTCAGATCAAGAGGAATGGCATATGGGACAAACATCAATCATATGATATTGG
This sequence comes from Tarsius wallacei, assembly GCA_963574415.1. Taxonomy (NCBI): domain Eukaryota; kingdom Metazoa; phylum Chordata; class Mammalia; order Primates; family Tarsiidae; genus Tarsius; species Tarsius wallacei. Next base: position 11,348 of record CAUYQG010133534.1, on the reverse strand, counting down.
AGTTTGAACTTGATTTCATAAATTAGTGATAATTCTAGGGAGTTTTCGGGAAGAAGGTTGTTAGGCCTGAAGTATTTTGTGTGTGGAGGATATGTGAATAGTTGTGATCTAGAAGGTGGAGCATGACAAACTGTATTATTGTTTCCAATTTCCACCCTTTTCCACAGTTATGCCACAAGCCACTGCAGAGCCTACCACTAGATCAAAGCATATTCTTTCCTCACTGATGATCGGCTTGTCCATGTGACTTTCTCTGACAAGTAGAATCTCAGCAAAAATATATGAGCAGAGGATTAGAATGTTCCTGCCAGGGTGGGCTTTGATACATTAACTCTGCCTTTTGCCATGAGAAGACTGCCTCCCAAGCTCCTGGTCAAAGGAGGATGACAGCAGGATGCATTGGACCTAGACCCAACAACCCTGGCTGAAGACAGCCAGACCAGCCAAACTCCAACCAACTGGAAAGGAAGAAACAGAGGCATCCTGAACCCCACTCAGATTTAGGCTATCTACCATACAGTATGACTATAGCATAACAGCTAACTAGTACACCAATTCAGGGGGCTGGAAGATTATTACAGGAATAACAGGGGCTAGCAAGGAGTTCAACTACTTTAGAGGCAATTGTGAGAAATCATTGCTATTTAGTACATGTCTACAAAAGTCCAAAAAGACTGAGAGAAACTGGGAGATCAAGTGATTGTCCCTCAGGCAAAAATGGGAATATTCTCTGAGTGGGGTGGACACTGAGTGCCTAAATACCACATTGAATTTTCATGTGAAAACATTTTAGATATTATGAAAGGAAAATCTTAACACAAACTGGAATCACTACTTTAGAGATGAGCCTGACATTTATTTCCCCATAAATCTTGATTAAGATGAACATTAGAAATCTCTAGCCCAGAAACTAAAAGTGACAGCATAAGATGTTGCTGCTGAGATCGCTGCTCACTACTGGTCCCTCTTACCAGGGGAGGTCCCACCAAGACCCTGATATACTTCCCAGGGAATATAGCTAACATAGTCAAAAATAATGGTTACACTTACCCCATTTCAAGAAAACATTTCCACATTTAAGGGCTGAATCATTGCAGTAGTTAACCAACTGCTGTATATTTCAAAAAGGGATCCCTTTCCTGCATGTCATGACAAAGTGTGACCTTAACAGTTTATCTTTCCTAGTCAAGCTCAGAACTTAAGGCCTGCATATATCTCTACTCCCTCTTTTTCTATCTCCTCCTTTATTTTGTTCCTTGCTGTTTTTTTCTTTCCTTTAACTACAAAAGACAATGAAAGAGAGTATTGGGTTCTCTTTGTATCTGTTCAGCAACTTTTCATAATGCACGTTCCACTCCATAACCCTCTTCAGTCAACTGGTCCCCTCCTTGTGTGCTATGCCTGCTCTGGCAGCCACCTTCGACTGGAATACTACAAGGTGCCTTGTTGATCTTGACCATTAAAATTTATGAAAAGTAGTCATTCCTTGTGAGAGCAAGGCAATATTAAAAAACAGAGTTTATCTGTATTTTGCAAATAGCTGGGTTTCTCTAATAAATTTAATGGCTCATGTTACTATTATTAATTAAAGCTTTTTTTAAACCAAACACCAAATTTTTTTCTTCATAATGTGAGAAGATGATTTTCATATACAATGAGTCCATTCACTCTGCCTGTAAATTACTTTGGAAGTAAGACATTTTTAAAAAATGTACGAAGAAAGCTATTACTATGATGCATCCATTTTTTGGTTATCAATTATCTGAGAGATGTATGACTGATTTTCTAGATTATCTTCACTATAAAACTCAGAAGCTCTAATCCAAGATGAGGGTCTTCACTAAGAATAAAAACCAGGTGGTACTATCTTTGCTGATTAAACATAATTCTTTAAAATTTTTTTAAGTTGACAAATAGTAATTGTGTATATTTACGGACTACAAGGAGATGTTTTGATATATGCTTACATTGTGGATTGATTAAATCAAGCTAATTAACATATTTATCACCTCATATACTTTACCTTTTTTTGTGGTGAAAACATTTAAAAATCTAATTTCTTGGCAATTCTGAAATAGACAATATATTATGATTTATTATAGGCACTGTTCTGCATAATAAATCACTAAAGCTTACACTTCCTAAATCGTGTACCCTTTGACTACCATCTTGCACTTACTTTTCATCCTTCCCTCCACCTAGCCTCTGGAAACCACCATTCTACTCTGTACTTCTAGGAGTTCAACTTTAAAAATAGTTCTTTTAGAAATTATTTGTTCCACTACACTTATTTACAAAAAGTCATGTTTACCACATATACTCCTTTGAAATTTATCCATGAGACTCCTCCCAAGACAGCAATTAATATGATTAATCAGTTTTGGGGAAACTTGTATAAGCAGAACAAAAATGACTGCTACTTGATCTTCATTAGAGATATCAAAAGTTTATAGACTTTGGGATTATATATTAAGACCCAATATGACTCAATGTTATTTTTTCACCCATTAGATGGTAATATAATTTGAAACTGCATTAAAAAGTCTATTTGAAAAGATACCATGCTCCTCTATTAGGAGATTTTTTTAAAAAAGAAATCATGTTTGGGGAAGAACAGAGAAAACAATTATAAGTAATAAATGCATTCTTACTTTAGTAAATAAGAAATTAATTTTTACCATACTGTATTCTTTAAGATAGACTGTTAATTTTATCATGGGTGAACCAATACATTATTAGTATTAGGCTGAATTGTTTATATGGTTTCCCTTTGCTAATGCATCCATATTATAAAGTAAAACATAGTCTGTATTTTTGCACTGAAGCTTATGGTGAGTTAAACAATGTATTTTCTATTTGACTTCAAATGCCTCTTTTGACGGGAAGAGCCCCACAGTGAGGGCACAGACAGACACTTTGTACAAGCATGAGTTGTTGCTTATTCATGAGGAAAACCACAGGTCGCCAAGTCCATAAAGCAACATGGGCTTCATTCAACACGATGATTCTCCCTTCCCAGCCGAGGCACCCAGGCACGGCAGCCGAGACAAGGACACAAGTCTCTCAACAGAGCAAAAGTTCTAAACATGTCAGATGAATCCTCCATTGCTCATATCAAGTCCACATGTGGTGTGTGGGGGTCAGAATCACAATGTCCCCTCCAAGCAATGGACAATTGTCCAGGGCACTAGGCTACTAAGGAGGGTCTACAATCACTGTGATTGCCCCTCTTGTGTTCCAGGAAGAATACACCAAGCACAGATTATCCCACAGGACATAGGGAACAATCCCAGCTGCTTCTCAGGTTAGTTTGATCCTCTAAATTATTTATAAAATTATGTTTTTCTTGTACTGAAAAAGGTGAGGTAATTTTTCTTTGCTTTTAAAATAGTACATTCAAGTGTACTTATTTTTTTCTCATAGAAATTTCTTTGATTTTCTCTTCCCTGCTTTTAACAACAGTAGCCATCACTACCAATTTTTCCCAGCATTTTTGTGTTATGTCTCCTTGTTCACATGGAACTCTTTTACATGACTTAAATAAAAATGAGTAACTCTAAATCTTTCTAAAATAGAGAGCCAATCAACAGAGAAAACATCTACATAAAATATATAAACATCTATAGAGATAAAAGACTTGCAAATAAGCCTGAGTTTCTAAATAAGGATCCATGTCAAAAGAAACTCAATTACTTAAAAAAAAAATCATATTACAACGCTAGCAGACAAAGGAAGTGCAGACAATGTAATAGACCTTAATTTCAGCATAGTAGTTCATGAATTCTCATTTGAAAAATGAATTCAAATTGATTGCAATAGGAGAGCTCCTGTCTGCACTAAAGTAGCAGGAAGGGTTATAAAGGGAGGTAATGATGAAGGGCGCTGTATTGAATCACAGATATATATATATATATTTTTGGCAAAAATTGTTCCAACAGCCAATATATTCAAAGTACTAAAAATACCAAACTATTCATCCAAACACCTGAGATGAAGGAAAGAAGAAAGAGAAGAAAGAAGGCTGAAGAGAGGAGAGGCGGCTGGCTCCGTGTGTCTCCTGCACACTTCATGGTGTGAACATCGCTTCAAAAGCTGGCCCCAAACGCTGGGAGATTCATGTCCTATACAACACGTGAAAGCAAAGCATAACACTAAATATTGATATCTACCCAATATTCTTCCTCTTGTTTCACCTGAGGTTGCCATAAATGAAATGACAGGTATACAAATTCATAGTTCAGAATAAGCACAAGTAAAAAAATAAACTCAAGTTCCAATTACTATTGATAAGTTACCATGTCCTGAACTTTTGCTGTGTGCTAGGCACGCTAAGACTTTAAATTTATCATCCTGATTAACCCTGAAATCGTTTTTTAAGAGTAAATACCATTATTATTTCAATTTGAAGGACAAAGAAATTTATTTTCTTTTCTTTTCACCACCCAGTACATTTTGCAGCTAGAACTGAAACAAGTCTGCCCAAATCCAATGCTCCTTTCACTATAGGACTTCACTATTTTTATTGTAGTAGTTGTCGTTATAATTATTGTCATGCTTACTTTCGTGGAATTAAACAGGGATACAGAAACATAAGCACATTAACATGTAAACAGCTTGGTGTGAGTGGCTGGTGCTGACCACTGAGCTAAGCTAACCAACACTTCCTGTGGCCGCCACTCACATGACGCCCTCACTGAGGTGGTGGTGTCAGCTCACTCCCTTACTCTCTGTGGAGCATCTCTGAATCTCACAACCTAGTGAGAAGAATGCAAATTGGAGAGTTAAGAAACTTTTCCGTGGTAGTCATGGCAGAATCGGGATCTAAACCCAGGTGTTCTGAATTGAAGGATTTTGCACTTACCGCTCCTGGACAGAGCTTCTCATAACTGGATGCACCATAACTAGCACGGATCCTGACTGTCTTAGAACGTCAGAGAAGGAGAAGTCACCCCGAGCTGGGAGTATCAAGGAATGCTTTTAGACATACAGAGAAAAGGATTTATTTGGAGCTCTCAATCGTTCATGGAACTGGTGGACAGAGGTGGAGCAAAGGATGAGCGTGCTTTGTGCCATCTAGCAGCTCCGAAGGCTGGAAGTCCAGAACTGGCTTCCCTGGTTGAAGTCAAGGTATCAGCAGGGCTAGTTCCTCCTAGAGGCTCTGTGGAGACGATCAGCTGCCTTTCCTTTTCAGTGTCTAGAGGGCATGTGCCTCAGTCGACTCATCCCAATCTCTTTTCTGTGTCATGTACTAACACGGACTCCCCTGCCTCTCTCTGTGGCCTCCCTGGGGATTACTCACCAGGTAACCAGTTAGTCTCCCCATCTCAAGATCTTTAGTTCAGGCACACCTGCAAAGTTTGCCATATGAAGTACCATGCTCCCAGATTCTAGGGACTAGAACATGGACATAAGAGGTATCCAGCCAACCACAAGAAAGGGCAGGTTCCACAGTCTGAAGGAGATAACTGAAGATTAGGGAGAGCTTCTGAAGGTTATTGAAGCAGGGAGAGAGTGTGATCAAAGTAAGATTTTTAGGTCAAGTAATCTAGAGTTTAACCAGTGATATGTCTACGGCCATGATTCTCAACAACTGGTATATAAAAATCGCATTTTAAGTTATTTCATAACACAGTTCTAGAGCCCATTCATCCCTGGACCCACGATGAGGGCAGAATGTTTAACGAGTTTGTAGTGGAGTTCAGGAATCTTCTTTAGTAAACAATCCCATAGATGATTCTGACACAGGTGGTCTAAAATCATGCTTTGAGGAATGCTGGGCTATGAAACTAAACATCTTCAGAAATCTACACTTGCTGCTTCCCAGTTCATGTGGGAATCACATAATGCCTAAAAAAACCCCACAAATATCAAATGCATAGTCTTAGCCTATTCACAAACTAATTTGTTTGTAAGATTTATCACAAACTTAAGGTAATAACAATGTAGCAAAGGAAAAAGGAAAGAAGCACTATTTTAAGCATAAAAAGAAAAAAAAAAGCCACCTGCTTCTGTTTCTGACAAAGAGGAAGAAGACATCTAAGGATTGTGTGTCTCGCTGACTGGAGACTTCTTCTGGCCAGATATTGCTTTAAACATTACAGAGCATCAATTCAGTGAATTCTCGCTGTCACAATGCTGACATTCAGTATTAGAATCTCCATTTTATGGATCAGAAAACTAAGATTTAGAGGGACTAAATAGCTCTTCCAACACCATATGAGGAGAACATGACAGGACTTGTACCTGGTTGCTGGCTGGCTGGTCCTACATGTATACCCTCCTCAGACACTGACCCACAGGACACTAATCACAAATTCTAAAAATAACATCTACGATCACTTAGTAGATTTTTCTGATTCTTTTTAAAAAGAAAAGGAATAAATAGATGTTGGGAGAGGGAAAAGAAGGTCCATGGTCTCTTGGACCTTAAACAAACCTTTCATCTCCATGGTCTGCATTTTCTCAGCCTGAAAATAGAAGACCAGGCAAACTGATATCTGTAATGTCTTATCATTCTACATTTCTAGGAGCTTTAGGAGTCTAGCCATGATGAATCACGTCAAGCATTGCATATCACTCCACACTGATATGGGCATGGCATCCTTGGGGAAGGAATTCCACATGTTAGCAGAAACCTCTGGCTGAAAAATGGCTAAGTAGGGAAGAAACTGCAGAAAATCACACGCTCAAGCCCTGCCTAGAATCTGTGGGAACAAGGGGAAAAGAAAACAGTCTTAGCAGTGACTCATTCCAAGGGCTTAGCAACACAGACAACAGGGCACAGGTGAGAGCCAGGGAGTAAGCAAAGCGTCCTCAAGCAGGTGACCACAGGTTCACAGAGTCAGAAATGGACATAAATGCTCTAATTCATAGATGGGTCCTTCTCTGGGAGTCCCGTCATCTCTCATTCTAAGTACAATGTGAACAAGCACTGTGAAACCTGATTATCCATTCCACGGCAGATTAAAAGCAGCTAACCTGCCAGGATGCTCAGTGAGCTGTGCCCTGACAGGAGTAAAATGCAGTAAAAGACATCAGAACTACAGCAAGCTGACATGACAACTCAGTACAGTGTCTGAAGGTCCTCACGTGGGACAAAGGATCCTATGGAGGGCAAATGGTGGAATGATGATGAACTCTGCCTTCTGTGCCAGCACATACAGCGGTGGGTCACATCTCTAACAGGAACTTGATGTCCACCGAGTCCCCACTGAAGGGTAGTTGGCATATCAGCCATAGGAGAATGAGGATGAAGGGAAATGTGAGATTCCTGTTAATCCTTCGGTAGTCTGGGACACTGGTGTAGACTCTGGCTTTGTGGTACAAACCCTGGAGGTCCCAGGTCTGAGGTGTCAGACCTTGAGTGAGTGCCTTGAGAAAAGTTCTAGAGGTTCTGGAGCTGGTGCTGAGAGTGACACTGCATGGTCCAATGCCTGGCAACTTCTTTGAGGAAGCCAGGGAGTCACCGGAGCCACCAGAGAGGAACCATGGAAGCTCCCACAAAGGGTCCATTGGGCTGTCGCTGCCAAGAGAAGATGCCACCTTCATAAGAAGGACCCCCAAACAGGAGACCCCAAAGTCGTGACTTCAAGTGCCAGGCTCTGGAGACACATCCATCTGGCTTTGATTCCTGGATTGGCCTGGACATTCAGTACCCAGAGTTTTCACCAGAAAGGTATCTATACCACCTCACTGCTCTGAGAATTAAATGAAATATTGCTGGTATGTAGCTGAGCTTTGCTTAATTAAATTTTTTTCTGCGCTTTATCCTTACTTTAAAAGTGTGGGATTACTTGGAAGAACCAGAGAGAGAGAGAGAGAGAGAGAACTTCTGAGTGTAGCTTGATCTTTGGATGCAGTGGGTGGGATGGAAACAGCTAGGGAGGACTCATGTCTGGAGAGCTCTCTGACTCTGTCTTCCACCTCAATGTGCCCTGTGTTAGTCTTTCAAAATGCTTCTCATGGTGAAGATAGAATAACACTTTTTAAATCAGAAAACTTGGTCTAAAAATCTGTGTGGGAATTCAGATTCCTGTTGATTCGGGGCAAGATAACCGTTTTCCCCTTGGGAAGGTATGTTCTAAGGATAGAATGAGATCTTCATTTTTATGCCCCATAGATCATAACAATAAGGAGATGCTCAGTAAATAGTTATTTAATAAATGAATAAGTAAGTGCTAGATATAAATATGTCTATATTTATATTCCCCTCTCCTCTGATCCTAGTAGTGTCTTCGTTTCCAGTTACAGCATTTTACATGCATCCGTGATGGAACTATTAGGAGTTATTTTTAGAAAGCAAAGCTGGAATGTTTTACATTTCAATACAAAAGAGCCACTGGTAAACACAAGCACATATGAAAGCAGGCCTAAAATAGGATTTAGATTGGGAAGTGAGAAATGGTCTGTTTTGGCCCTCCTTGCGTGCAAACTGCAAATATGTGAAAGGATTTCAAGTAAGACAGCAGGAAGGATTAGAAGGGGAACGTCTCCAGGCCTGGTGTGGCACCCCAATTCTTGCAGTGAAAAGCAAGATAAGGAGAAGTCACTGCTGCTTCATGCCACCAACTGCTGACGGAAATCTGGCAACAGGGTGAGACCAGGAAAGGAAGAAGGTACGATTGCAGCATTATTAGCTATTCATACCCTCGTAGAGAGGAGCTCTTTCAAGGTCATAACATCTAAAGAAATTCAGAATGAGTGGAAGCTGCTGGCCGGGACAACCTTAGCTGTTCAGGAAACCACTCCAGGTGAATTATTTAGCAACATGGGGTAAGAAAGAGAGGGCTCTTCACAGCCTCTGCCACAGCAATCTGTGAAAACCTCAGGGTGATTCACACACGGACATGCAAGCTTTAAGGGGCTATGAAGGGTGGAAGGAGGCACGTATGAAACACAACCCTGGTCCTCCTAGAGATGCCTAGCTGAGGACTGGCGGTGTGAAGTGTGATGGCAAAGCCATGTGTGGTCACGCTGGGGAAGACCCAGCAGGATTCCAGCACCACTGGTAATGCCGTACCAAGAACGCTGAGTGAACACTAAACAAATGGCCTTTAAAAAATAAAGGGATTTTTCAAACGCCTCCTTAGTGCCAGAAATATTTTTCATGCTTTTGTGGAAAATCATTCATGAATACATAAACAAAAGTATTCACTCAATTTTTATTTCTATGGCTTAGATGGATGGTTAAAAAAAAAAAAATCTAAAAGCAGCCTCCTAGAGAGAAATTCTAAAATAATGACTTAACGGATGTGCCTATCACCCCTTAAATATGTGGTTAAGACTAAGATCAAAGCCTCAAAGCCAGTAGTCTTTATTGAAGATTGTACCAAAAATAAGTGTTCCTGCACTGATATTTCACATATGTCATTTTCTAAAATAACATCCAAGAATACTCTCCAATGATACATGATATTATTTGGTAACCAACTCCTGGGAAACCTAGGGTGGTCAACCATTTTTCTCTCTTTCTAAAACATTTTTATTTTTAGTTGACAAAAAGTAAGTGTCCACATTTATGGGGTACAATGTGATATTTTGATACATGCAAACATTGTGTAATGATCAAAACAAGGTAATTAGCACATCCATCACCTTAAACATTTATCATTTTTTTTGTGGTGGGAACATATAAAATCCCTTTTGTTATTTTGAGATATTTACAACCTTACTGTTGACTAACCCAACGCTCCTCTTGAGCAGGCCATTGACAACATGGGAGAAAGAGCACCAGCGGTCAGGCACCCAAAACTGTCAGGATTTGCTCAAGTTGGAAAATTGGCACTTTCTGCTGCAACACAGTATATGAAGCTCATCAGATTATGTCAGTGAGATGCCACCACATGGGAATCATTACTCATATCTCCTAATAATCAGAAACACTGCTCACAAACACATTAGATTGTTTTCAAGGATATTATCACTCCCCCTACTAGAAGGCAAGCCCCATGGGAGCTCTGTTTTGTTTATAGTTATTTTCCCAATCTCTGGAACACTCTTTGGTATGCTGTAGGTGTTTAATAAACATTGCACCGATTGAAGACCTGCATGAATTGCTGTTTGGGGATGGCATTGAGGAAACGGTGGTTAAAGTGAAACAAGACTTTTGTACATCTCTTTCTTAATGAGCAAGTATTCTACAATCTGTTCTTCAAAGGTTGCTTTTGTTAAAACACAATTTTCTGCCATCTCACCAAAGTTGAGTACTTATCTCAAATGTCAGAAAAACTAAACATGACAAAGTGAGTGTCTGACAGCAAACATCACTCAAAATAAGGTAAACACCTGCTATACACAGCTGTTTGCCACTGAACCAGATACAGTCGTATCCATATCATAAAAACATGGAAATAAATTGAAGCTTGTGTACAATATGTGGTACCCAGGATAAATTAACAAAAAGTAAAGCTTCAGTTAAAATTAACAATGAATCAGTAGGGAGAAGCCCCGAAGCAAGATTTCACCCACTTCTCTCGGTCCTGCAAAAATCAGACAAATAGTCAACTAAGGAAATGACCTTTCTACTAAGCCAGAAAATTTGAAAAATGCCTCCTTGATTCTAAAAAGAGTTTTTCAAGCTAATATGATAGTTCATTAATAAATAAACAGTTGATAAAAAAATGTTGCTGCACATACCATACCTGATGGGTCCAAATAATTGCTTTTCTTTATGAAATAGTCACTTTGTGAAGTTACACATTTCTTCTCATGAACAGTCATTTGAGTATTTAAAAACCAATTTCTTTTTCAGAACTATGTTCTATTATTTTAAGCAAATTAAAGGGACAAATTTTATTTTGGGGGCGCTGTGAAAAACCACTTGGAGTCCCTTGTGATAATACAAATAGTAACGTGAGCAGTGGCATTTGGGTGAAGAACAAGATGCAACTATACAGTACATATTAAGAATATTCAACGTGGTTCATAACTTAATCATAAAGACAAATCTAAAAGAGACGCTCTAGAGTATTTCTGAATAATAGCAATATCATTGGAGAAAGTGGAAAGTTTATTAGGGTGACTATTGTTAAGATGAACTCCTATTGTCTGATTTCAGGTATGTGTTCTTGGATAGTATTTTATGTTCACCTTTAAAGATGCAGTCCTAAAATAATAATTTTATTTCATCATATTATTGTATTGTTATTTTCTAAGGAAATCACACACAGAACATTCCTGAAAACATTCCAAAATTGTACATTTAGAAATAAAGTTGACCTTTACAAAGAAAACTACAAAACACTGCTCAAAGAAATCAAAGGGGATACAAACAAATGGAAAAATATCCCATGCTCATGGATTGGAAGAACCAACATTGTGAAGATGTCCATCCTACCTAAGGCAATCTA
>CAUYQG010133529.1:0-19729 GCA_963574415.1 Tarsius wallacei | reverse complement strand
TTCTCACTCATAAGGACACCTTGAACAATTATCATAACACTATAAGAAAGGAATTGGCTGTAGTGGGAAACTGACTGGGGGGACATACCCATCAATAAGGGTACCTGCATAATGAACATTTATAAACCTAACCCTGAATTGCACCCCACATCGTTAAAAATAATATTTTTTTTTTAAAAAAAAGATCTTCAAAAAAAAAAAAAAATCTGGCTACACAGGGTATGCATTCCCGTGTAACATTTATCAGCAGGGGTTAATGGGAAGTTGATTAATTTAGATGGGGCATGCTCTTGCTGGATACATAGATGTAATGTGGAATGTAATATTATGTGAGAAATATATGATGCTGAGGGACATAGGTAAATAACAGATAGGTAGACAGATTTAATGATATAATTAAAAAGCAAATGATATACTCTACATATATATCTGGAACATAGACAACATGGAAGAACAGAGAGGAAGTTATGGAAGAAAATGCACTGTTTTGTTAAAATGAAAATGATGAAGAATGATGGAGTGGAAGGAGATTATTTAAACTATTTTAAGATATTTGTTCTGAGTACACACTCCTTTATAATTAATAAAAATTAAGAACATTTTGAAAACTGCTTCATTTTTGCCCACTGAGTTTCTTCACAAAGTCTTATGAAATATGAACATTTGTCTGTTTAGATAGAAAGACCTCATCACTTACATTTTCTATACTGAGCATGTTAGTAAAAGAATACTACCATGTAGAATTTCACCCCAAATTCCCAAACACCTTAGAAGCACTGTCTGGAAGCTCTTCTGATGAGATGACCTGGGTGAGATGGCAAATGGAATGGTTATGGCCACTCCTCATTGCCATCCTCTGGCAGGCATGGCTGAACTCTCCATTCCCCCACGGATCATACTGTTGTCTGGGTGGTTTCTCAACACTGGTCTGCTGCTACCAATCAAACAGAATTAAAGGTAAAATGACACCCATTTACCCTTCCTGGAATGGTAAAAACAGCATATAATTGGGATTGAATCATAAATTTATCCCTGTGTGACCCGGAGCAATAATAAGCCTATCTGAGATCTTGGTTCTAATAAATGTGGGCATTATCTCTTTAAAGGCTTTCTTAGGAAGAGTAAGTGAAATCTTATCTAAACTTTAAGGGACCTTTGTCCTCTCTCTGCATTTACTTATATCCAGTTAAAGCTTTTGGCTTAAATGCTTACTATTGCAACTTTGCTTTCATTTAGATTTGATCCTTCACTCATTGTAGTTGGATGTACCACTAAGTGGAAGGTATTGATTCAATTTTATCTGGAAAACAATGCCTCTTATTTTCTCTCCATTCTACCCTTGGCTTCTGGGACAATGGCACCAGAATGCCTCTAATAGTTACCCTGCTCTTCCAAAATTCATGGTTCTCAGTTATGCTCATCTGCTGCCATTGTTTCATTGCCGACCATCTAGTTGGTCAACTATCACTCAGATGTTTTTCTCACATTACATTCATCTTGAGCTTTCTTAGCAGATTCTAAACTCTTTCACTTTTTTTGCCTGCACTGAAAGCCTTTGGCAAGTGCCTAAAATATGCCATGTATTTCATACTGTACTGAAGTTGATATGAACTCCAGTGGAGAGATATGAGTCAATCCAGAATAGAGAATAGAAAATGCCAGGTTCCCATCCATCTATCCATCCATCCATCCAACTGAGCACATACATACTAAATGCTAGGTTCTGGAATGGATGTTGGGGATTTAACAGTAAATAAAACTGGCAAACGTCCTTCCTTCTCTTCTGGAGTTTCTAGTGAGAGAAGACAGGTAAAAACAGTTGACATTAAATAAATACATAATGTGATTTTAGTACTAAGTACTATGGAAAAAATAGAGAGAATCCGAAAATGAGAAGACTAGCCTAGGACATTATAATGCCTGAATACAGTAATTAAGTCAGAGATCTAGAAAACAGGAAGTCGGAAAGATTGGGATGAGTAATTAGATCTCAGGTGATTGAAGATAATATAGTGGCCAGCAGAATACACTAAAATCAGCCAGATACAAAGGAATGTGAAATCTTATAAATCATGACCCTCAATCTCTCTTTTAGCTTCTTTTACCTGGGAAAATGTTTCTTTCATGGTCTGGGCCAGTACGATGGTGGAAGTGAGGAAAATGGCTGCATCTAAGTAAGGAAAGACTGCAGGAACAGGAGGAAGGATTTTCTTTCCAAGATGTACTGGATCTATTACATATTTGGCAGGTTTTCATAATTTCCTTTATTTCTAAGAAAGGGGATCAGAGGTCACGTGTGATTATTGCACAAACATAAAAAAAAATTTCCATCCTCTGGGGGTGTCACAATGAAGCCCCTTACAAATCCTTCATGCGAGTTACAGACTTCCAGCACAATGCTTAGGCATATGATTAAACTACAGCAACAAATTAGGTGCAATTAAATGTTTTCAGCTCTCCCACATACCTGAAACCAAAGCTGTGAAAAAAGGGCGTATATCAGGTAATTAATTGCCAAGAAATATTTAATAATCTCTCCTCTTCTACATTGAACATGAGGCATGAGTACTTCATTCCAAACTTAGTCACGAAGTTCCCTGGAGCCATGGACATGTTCCTACAGCACACTAAAGGAAACACCCCAAACACAGAGCTTAATTAATTTGCAACTCTTGCCACACCACTTCACACCTGAATTCTTTATCCTTTGGGCACACATAATATGACCACAATGCACTGTAGTAACATCTACTTTATAGACAGAACTTTCATCTACCCACAGTTTCCTCTTCTTTGTAAGACCGTTTGGCTGACTGACTCAAAATGGCAGTAACCAAGCTTCTCCCTTTGTAGCCTGACAGGTCAAGGACCCTACTGATTTCAGGAAAGAGAATGTTTTATACCATCATTTTTCCCCTAATAACAGAGTGGAAACTATTTTAATATCAAGATTCTCTAGAGAAAGATATTGTTTTTAAAAGTATTGACTCTTGAGAAGTAAAGGTATCTGGCAATTTAAAAAATGTGTAACACATTTGTGCCCGCTTTCTCTTCCAGCCCGTTTCATCTTTTGAGCATATTTAGAATAGGAGGTATTGAAAGAAAATCTATCTTAAAAAAAAAAAAAATATATATATATATATATGTAACAGATGGGACAGTGGATAAATGTCAATTACTGTTGTCAAAATTTGCAAAGACAGATCTCATTGGCTTTGGATTTGGCCCTCTAGATGATAGAGAGAGTGAAAATGATTTCTGCATTTAAGGAAGTGTTTGTTGAACCAGTTGGGTTGGGTCTGAAGGTTTTGCTGGTGACAGAAAGGAGGTCAATGCCAAACTTCAAAGGTGGAAAAAAGTTTTTTTAACTTTTAAAATTGAGCTTTTCCAAATCTCAACAACAAAAAAAGTTGCCTTGAAACAACAACAAAAAAAGACATATTTTATTTTGTGCTTTATGATAAATTGGATTTCTCCATCTCAATGCATTTGTGAATAACTCTGAGAGCTATTTGTTATCAATTTTACTGGAAAATATGGCAAATACAGTCAGATTTTATATACTGTACACCAGTGCAGCTTGTTAGTATGAGAGAAATTCATGTACTTCGCTGTCTTTTATTTTCTTCTTCATTTACTAGTTTTTCATTTTGCCCACATGCTGTTTTCTACCCCGTACACATTGCATCAAAGCCCTTCCCTCTAACACAAGTCCTCAACAGAGACTCGACTTGGCTTCACATGATTGCTTGCCTTCAGGACTACCCTGTTATTTTATTTTTATTTCTGGTCTTGGCCAGGAACTTATTTTTGTGTTTGGAAATACTTCATCCATGAAAACCCTTCTGAGTTCTCCAGAGAAGATATCCTTTCTCTCTCACATTTTTTCCAGAAGCGTATCTGGATAAGTTCAGGGGAATGATCACTATGCCCAGAGTAGAGTATTTTGGAGGGTTGAATTTTCAACCAATGTGCATTTCCCAGGGCAAGTGGTGGTAGAGGGGGTTTTCCTTCGTATCTCAGTGTTTGTGGGGAAAGGTGAGTTCTGTTAGTGAGCCTATAAAAGTTAGCAAAATGTACATGTAAAGAGGTGTGTAGAAGGGCTATTTTTAATAAGCCTGGCCTGCTTCTTGTCATTAAGTCTTGAAATCTTCTTCAAGTCATGACTTTCTCAAGAGAACTCAATCCGTGGGGGTAGAAGGACAAGCTTTCTGGAAATTCTGAAGGTTGTCAGTTGATATCATTTTAGATTTTGCAGTCTGAATTGCAAAGACCAGCAAGCACGACTGCTGAGGGACTTCTCACTTGGGCTGGCCCCCTGAGGTGATGAATTCCAAAATCCTGAATGGTGTTATTTTACCTGGGGATTTCTTCAAAAGTGTAGATTCTCTATCATACCTCCGGAAATTTTGATTTGGTTGACCTGGAATAAGGCCTAGAAATTCAGAATACAAACAAAAATTAGTAACAAAACAAAATAGAAATCCCCAGGTGCCTCCCATACTTTTCACAGCCAGGTTGACAAGGCCATAGCTCTTGTTACACTCATCAGGTTGGTTTGGAACTGAACCCTGACCTCAGCCTCATTAGTATCACACGCTGAACACAGCAGCTAACTGGTTTTGTTTGGGAATGTATAACCTTGTCTCTGATCTTGCTAGAGGGCATCGATGTGAGAAAATAACCCTTAGCGTTATTTGCTAGCATCGTTCGATATGTGATTTTAATACTGCCCTTTAGTGACACACTATACAATTTCAAAAAGTGTTTTAATCTTCAAGAGAATACTTACATTTGAGTGGGGAGAAAAGGGAAATCTAATTTTTAAAAATATCAGTGTGATAACCATCTCCCTAAAACTTTCTTCTCTCTGTGAGAATGATTTTTAAACATTTTAATGACCCTCTTAAACAATTTTAATTTAAATGTTTTTCCAAGCAGGAATTATATACTTTTTAACCATACGATTTGCCATAACTGACAGAAGAAATGTCCTTATCTTTTTCCCACCCACAGAAACAAAGGCTATTTGCAGTGTGCGAGTGTGTGTGTGTGTGTGTCTGTTAAGTCATTACACACTTCATTTTCTTCTTCAATGGCTGCTACACACGATCCCACTGCAAGGTCATCTTGTCTTTGCAATGATGCATTCTTCTGTATACCAGGCTTTCTTTTGTATCTCTTATGATCATTACTAATGGAGAAAAATCAAATAATTTAGAAATCAGTTTATACCAGGATAAAGCTAAAGAAAATAACAGATCAAGAAAAAACAAAAACAAACAAACAAAAAACAACCCTTAAGACTTCAGCTCTTAAAGAGGGTGAAAGATTGCAATGATCCAGTTGATTTATCTAAATCTAAACACATTAACCACAGTGGCTTACTGAGTAATCTCTTTCAGACAGGACCCCAGCAGAAACACCAAAAAGAATTTGGAAGCTCAGTGAAGCCAGGAAAAGCCCCAAGCTGCAGATGGAAGCAATGCACACTGATTAGCATCAATGTAAAAAGAGATAAGGACATAGGGTCGTGCCACTGTGCTCTGGGTCATTGCTTCACAAACTTCAGGGTGTAGTAAGAATCCCCTGATAAGCTTGTTGAAAATTCAGATCCCTGTAATGCTGATTCCTGGGCGCCCTTTCCTGAGATCCTGATTCATCAGGCCTGAAACAACAATGACAAAAGAACAATTTTAACAAGCTGTGATTTAGATGCCACTTGGAGGCTTGGTGCTCTAGATGATACATTTGGTGAAAATAAAATCAGATTTCAAAAGAAATTATTTTCCCCATTTATTAAAGAAATGATAGGGTGGTTGGAAGAAATATGGAAACCTCAGGAAAATAGAAGAAAACAACTCATCAAATATCCTTCATTCAAGCATTCTGTGAGGCTTTCTACTAAGATCTCTCTTCTTTTTTTTCATATTTGAGTAGATTTCTTTGCATGGGTTACCATTTATGAAGTTATTCTCTATTTAGTGTGGTTCAGCTAAGTTCTCCCTGAAGTCATAGATTTCCAATATTCCCTTGACTAATTCCACTTAAATGCCCTACTATCATCTCAAAATTAAGCATATCTAGAACCAATCTCATTTTTTTTTTTTACCATCAAAACAGGCTCCGGTCATCTTTTTTGTTAAAAGGAACAATATTCTTTCCAACACATGCAATATTTTTGTTTTTCACATCATCATTTTCTAACCCATTGCTATCTTCTAATTCATTTTCCCCGAGTGCTCTTTGCAACCACTCTTTCTGTCCATGACAGACATCAGGTGGTAGGCATTATCATGGCTGCACTAACTTTAAATGTTGAAATACACTCTTCTGCCTTTTTCGTGGGCCCCTAAGAATTTGCTACCAACTCACCACCGTGTCGATTCTCCTGGGACCTCCCCAACAACCTCATAACAACTTAAGGGCTTGCACTTGGCCCTATTTCAGGGGCTCCCAGAACCTGTGCCCCAGCCTTCTGACAGCCAGTCTCCTGACTGGTCAGTATCCACATTGCCCTTTGTACCTAAACAACTACAGCCAAGATTCATCTATACTTTCTAAATCCAGCCTTTCTAAACTTGATTTCTTTTAGGCATCACCACCATGTCTGGCTTCCTAAAAATCTGCTTTCATCATCAGTCTTTCCTGCTTTGAAATGTTATTGGAGTAGTGGTTAAGTACTAGATAAATATTGAATTGAATTTCCTAATAATTGAGTTGAATTAGGCAAACTCAATTCAATAAACTGTCAAGGGTTTAGTATGTGATAAACATCAGCCAACAGGGTACTGGGAAGTTACAAAGATGAACTGGAGAGAACACTTAGAAGGTTTGACATGAACACCAATAAAGGAAGGTAGGAGAAAGTGCAATGTCGTAAGAAAAGAGACACAGAATATTATATAACTCAGTTGGAAAATCTTGTTCTGATGTCATCTAAGGTCACAGGAGAGATGAGTGCTTGCCTCATGCTACAGACTGGAAATCTTTATCTGTTTTTCCATTGCCTCGGGCTTCCTTGTGTCCCAGTAATACCCCTGACTGTCCCTGCCAGCTCCACAGTTTGACCACAGTGTCAATGAGCATTCAATTCTCCTAGACAAAAGGGAGATTAATTTTGTTTTAATTTTCATGTTAGAATCTATGCTGCTATGATGTTTTTACAGCTTGTTTTATATTGAAAAATATATGTTTTTTTACTTTAGTTTTCTACTATTAAATAAATAATTAAAAATCCCCTATCCCACCCACAAAAGGGAAACACCTTTTGCATTTTAATGTATTTTCGTTTCATTTCCATGATTATTTTTATAAATATGAAATTATAAAAACATATCATTTTCTATCTTGTTAAAATTAACATTAGAAGGATTTCCTTGTTAACTGAAATTGATTTGTACATGTCATTATTGCCATCATAACTCTCCCTCATACTTCTATCACTTTATCACTCCTCATTGCTGGAGATTTAGCTTTTCAAATTTTTAACTATTCTGAACAATGCTGATTATTTGTAATAAATATTGTACATAAAATTACTTCTCATTATTACCATAATATGTATTTCAAGAAAAGAAGAAGATTTATGAGGTGTTTAAATGGTTTATATCTCTTAATAAATATAGCCAAATTACTTTCCAAAGGATATTTTAAATCAATTTTTACTCTTATGAATATAAAAAGAGAATACCCATTCTATCACACCTTTTACACAATAATATTATTTTAGTGCTGATTTAATAAGCAAAAACTATATCATTTTTTTAATACTACTGAAATTTAACATGAGTTTTCTTATTTCAGTGTCTATTTTAGAATCACTATAGTATCAGTGTAATTGTTGATGATTCTGTCTTGAATCAAGGTTGTACTATTGACTGAATGTTTGTGTCCTATCAAAATACATAAGCTGAGTCCTTATCCCCAATTTTATGGTACTGGGGATGAGGTAATAGTGAGGTGATTTTATCATCAGGGCAGAGACCTCCTGAAAGGGATTGGTGTTCTTAGAGACCTCTGAGAGCTCTTTTGCTCTTCATCCATGTGAAGACATGGTTATAAGATAATTCCATCTGTGAATCAAAAAGAGGGTGCTCACCAGACCAACCCCAAATCTGTAGGGACCTTGGTTTTGAACTTTCCAGTCTCTAGAACTGTTAGAAATTTCTGTTGTTTATAAGCCATCTAGTTTATGGTATTTCGTTATGGCAGCCCAAGAAGACTAAGACAAGTAGCAAAGGAAGGGTTTTCTAAAGAGGGCCCTTCCTTTAGCTAAGACCTAAAAGTGCAAAAAGTTGAGAGAAGAGCACTTCAGGCAGTGGAAAGAGCAAGTGAAAACATTAAGGAAGAACAGAAAGGACACCAGCATGGCTCCTTGTATAGTGAAGGAGATGGAAAGTTTAAGGAGATGATGAGGTTAGAGATGTCAGAAAGATCACTCCAAATGCTGAGTAGAATATTAGGTGGACAAAGGGGAAGAGTAGAAGCAAGAAGACAATTTAATTTAATAAGCTATTATTGTCGTCTGGGTGAGAAATTAGACAGTGTTGATGGATGGTTAGAAGGATGGATCTGAGATATGTGAGTGTTTTGAAGCTTTAAGTCATGTGATTTGCTGATGAATTAGATATGAGAATTGAAGGAAATATAGGATACAAAGTTGGTTTCTACTTATTGAATTAAGCAATTGATAATGCTGATACTATTTAATGAGATGCTAAAAACTGGAGAAAATAATAGGTTTGGAAAGAAAAAAATCAAAAGCACTGTTATAAATTGGAGATATATATATAGATATTCATGTGGAAGTTTCAAGTAAGCAGTTAGTAGGTTGTGTTTGTTACTCAGGAGAGAAAATGCTTCTGGGTCTATAAATTTAGGAGTCAGTAGCTTTCCAAGTAAATGTCAACTATGGATCTTGAAGAGTTCTAGTCAATAGTGGGGAGGAGAGAATGAGTAGAAAATATAATACAAAACATAGCTCAGAGTTACTCCAACACCTTAGGGGTGAAGATATCAAAGGAGATTGAGAAAGAACACAAAAGCAGGAGAGAAAGGAGTGTTGCAGAAGTTAACTATGCTACGTGTGTGCGTGTTTTCTTTTTTTGTAAGATGATTATATTTTCTTACATCTTAATCCAGGTGGGGCCAAGTCTCTCCTAACACACAAGACCCTCCCCATCCCCTGCCCGCAAGCTCAGGGTTGGGCATGACACCAGCCTTGCTCAATTAAAGCCTTCCCGACACTTTTGCCAATACTCCCAGAAAAGAGACTTTTCTTTTTCTTTTCTTTTCTTTCCTTTTCTTTTCTTTTCTTCTCCCTCTCTCCTTTCTTTCTCTCTCTCTCTTTCTTTCTTTCTTTCTCTCTCTTTCCTTCTTTTTTTAAAACTAAGATCAGTAAAAAGAAGGATGATTGATGAAAGTCTAGAACTGCTAATAGTCACTTTTGCTACCACGTGAAACTCACCTGCCTAAAAATCAAGATAACAGTGAAAACATCAGCTGAGAGGTCAGGTCGTAAAAGAGAAATAGATTTCTGATAATATTATTTGAACCTCTAGAGCCAATGGTGCCTTAAACTATAGTCATTCCTTGATCTTCCTAGATAAAGTCGCCAATAAATTCCTTTTGTGTTTACGTAAGTGAGTTTGAGTTGTGTTCCTATTAGTTGCAAACAGAAGAGACATTATTATAGTAACCTAGAGAGATATTATTTCAAGAAAGGTGGAGTGGTCAAGTGTGCCAAAAGTCACTGAAAAGTTAAGAAAGATGAGGGCAGAAAAACGTTCATTGGATTTGGCAACATGAATTCATCGATGACCTTCATAGGAGAGGTATCAGTGCAGTGATGAGATTGGACGTCTTCATGGAGCAGAAAAAATGAAATTGAAAATGGTTGAGTGGAAGTAGTGAAAATGGTAACTTACTTAAGACTTTCTGTGAAGAAAAGTGGAGAAATAGAATAATTGATGATGGGGATTTGGTACCAAAAGAGAAGCAAGGGAATATTTGAAAGTTACCTTCAATCATTCTTTCATCAAATATTTATTCAAGGATGACTATGTGTTAAGCTTTCCTGACTCCTTCAAATTAAAAAAAAAAAAAAAAATCTATCATTACCACTTCCTAGTTTTCCCAACTAGGAGTGGTGATGATACATTTTTAAATGAAAGTAAAAATGGTATTACAAAAGTCCCTGCACATGGCAAAAATATGGTGAAAATATGATCATTTTTATCTATTTGACTCATAACATTTTGTGGTTCTGCAAAATTGCTCAAAAAATATTTGGCACTCATTGAAGTGGGCCCAGCTCCTTCTGAGAAAAGATGAAGATTTTATTCATTCTGGGATGATGCATTCAGTAAAAAAGAAATTCAAGTCAAATTATCTTTTATTGTCAGTTTTCATCAATTCAAGAACAACAAGAAATACTGAATGCTAATGATGTGACAGATACTCTGTAAGGTAGTGAGAATAAACAAAAACAGTCTTCAATTTCCAAAAAAAAAGTCAGTGTCCAAGTAGGGACAGATATAAATAATTCAAAAATTTGATAAGAATCATGATAGAAAATCTTAGAAGAGGTAGCCATGTTAGTCAACGAATTTTCCCTCAAGGAAACTGAGTCTGGAATTGTGAGCGGGACTTGGAAAAGTGGTTGACTTCCTTTTCTTACTTAGTAGCTAACTCATTTCTCATGGTCTGATTTATCTGTTTGCATGCAAAGCTCTTTACACAGTAACATATATAGTAAGTGCTCAATAAATGCTGGTTTAGCTGTTATCATCAACAGATTCCTTTTCTATATAGATATACTCAAGTAAAGAATTAATATTGGTTAAGAAGAGGCAAGCAATAGTGAGTTGTGGAAAGAACACAGCTATGGAGTTTTTCAGATTAAAATTGAAGTTCACCTTAAGCACTTACTAACTCTTGGCTATTAGTCTGTTGGGGCTGCCATAATAAAACACAACAGATTGGGTAACTTAAACAACAGAACTCTCAGTTCTAAAAGTTAGAAGTCCAAGATCAAAGTTTCGGTTTCTTTAAAGGCCTCTCTTCTTGGCTTGCAGATAGCCCACTTCTTGTTGTATCCTCACGTGGTCTTTCTCTGGTATCTCTTTGTGTGTCCAAATTTCTTCTTCTTGAAAGGACACCTGCTAGCCTGGATTAGGGGCTACCCTGTCTTATTTTAACTTAATCACCTCTTTAGAGGACTGGTCTCCAAATACATTTACATGCTGACATATGGGACATGGGGCCAGTTGAGTTTCAACATATGAATTGTAAGGAACACAGTTCAGGTCATAACAGTGACCCTGGAAACTTACCATAATGATCACTCTGGGATTCAGTTTCTTCATCTATAAAAAGAGGATAGAACAGGATGACCTTGCTTTTATCTGGATAGTTTTCAGTATTGGACTGTTTGTAGGACTAGTGGCCTGGTGAACATGGCTGTTCTCCACTTGTGTAAATTGATACACATTGGTATACTCTGGCAAGTGGTAAAAGGAGTTTTTTTTTGTTTGTTTGTTTTGGTTTTGATGTTTGAGCATTGTCATTTGAGGACAAATAAGGAACTGAAAGCCAGGATCTCCATGAAGTGGCATAAAGTCCTGATGGAGAGATGGGCTGAAGCGATTTCTTTGAAACTCTGGGTACAGATAGTGCTCCTTTGGGATCCAAGAGCAAAATTTCTTACAGCACTGGGGAGAGAGCTAGTCTTCCGTCTTTTGTAAGCCACATAACACTGCTCTTTTATTTTCATTAAATTCCTATCTATTAGTCATCTTTGCTGCGGTGACAAACAGTCCCCACATCTCAGTGGTTCACAAACACAAACTTGTATTTCTTGCGCAAGCTACATGTCAGCATTTATGGGTCGGCTGCAGCGGCCGTGGCTTTATTTGGCTCTGCTTGTCTCAACCCCATGTGTCCTTTCATTTCAGTCCCCTTATGGGACTCGCCATTTTCGCAGCAGTGAGGAAAGGGCAGGAGAGCTGGTGGAAACAAGTGACATCTCCAAAAGCTTCTGCTCAGATGTGGCAGACAGCATGTCTTTCCACAGGCCATTGACCAAAAAACAGTCTCACGGCCAAGCGTGATGCCAAAAAGGCAGGGAAATGTATAACAACGACAAGGAGGAAGCAATGAGCTGACATACAATCTTCTTACAAAGTAAGAGGAAGTGGATATTGCAAACAATAATACAACTCACCACATGCTACTGTTTGTTGCTCATTTGAAAAAGCCTAGCCCTCACTCACATAGAGTGAAGAATTATGTTTGCTTTCCTGATCAAATCATGTCACTATATTTTTCTAAATTTCTGATTCATTGCCCCAGTGACGAACTTTGCTGTCACTGTCATTTAGAGCTATATAAACAATGAAGATTTTCATAGGAGTAGAAATACCAAGTCAATATGCAAAGCAATCATCTTCAAAACCAATGATACATCATGGTGAAGTTCAAATGTAGACACAGTCGTGGCAGGAGAAATTTTCTGCTGAGGTCTGAGACAAAACAAGTCAGGCTGGCAGCATATGCTTCCATGACAGTGGCTTACGTTGTCTTAGATTTGATATATGTTACACATTTGTGTGTTCTATTTAACATTCTTTTTTTAAAGAGTTAAATTAGAATTAGATTTTGAGAGCTTGCTACTGTTACATATTTTCGTTATATAAATGACATCCACTGCTTTGCTTTTGTACTCACCAGGGAAACGTCTCAGTGATTCACTCATTTATCATTCATTCATTCTTCATTCATGGATTATCAAACATTTACTAAACACGGAATATGCACTGTATTTGGCATTGGAGAGACAAAGGCGAGTTGTTGTGCCCCAATCTGGCATGGCTCACAGTCTAGTAAAGGATACAGATGTGTAAAAAAATAATTACAGTATGTAAGACTCGTGTAGAGGTGAGAAAGTTAGCCCAGTAAAGAATGGGCCCTCTAGAGCCCACGGATCTGGGCTCAATTCTCAACAATTACTAGGTGTGTGACCTCAGGTAATGTACAAAAGCTCCCAGGACTCAGATTTCTTATCTGTAAAATAACAATTGTTGTACCTACCTTACTTTTTTTTTTTTAAACGAGAATAAGGAATAACATGTATAAAGCAACAATTGCAGTTTCAGAACATAATAAATGTGCAACAGAGGCAGTGTTGCTTATTATATTCTGATGTCTATTAGAAAAGCTGTAGTAACTCAAAAGGCTTCGGTTTGAAGTAAAGCGAAGGATACATATGGGAAGTTTTTTTCAAAAAGATGACAATCGAGAAGGAAGTATATTAAAGGCAAGGGGTGGGATGCAAAAGGACAATCAGAAGGGACAAACACACATGAGTTTGGATGTCGCTGAACACAGAATGCACAGGGATGGGGAGAAACGGGCAAATTGTGTGTGTGTGGACATTGGGTGGGGTGGATCATGGGACTCTCTGTTCCATGGGAAAGAATCTGAACTTAGAGACAATTTATTTATAGCTGTCTGGCCTTCTTCTAACCCCTCTCCCAGCTCACCCTGACACCTAGAATCCATGCCAATTCATTCCAGAAGTCTCTTACTGCAGTCATGAGACTGTGTGTTATCATTTCTCCTGCCCCCTCCTTTCTTTTCCTGCAGTCCTAGCCACCTCAACCCTCTCTCATTTCGTCTTTCACCTCTGAAAGCTCATGTTCCCTCTTGTCAGCTACCTAGTACATGAGAAATTCATCATCTTATTTTAATGAGTTCATCCTCAGCACCAATTATTTTTATTTTGGAAACGGAAAACTTCATTGAGATTGGTTTACAAAATATTTTTCTCTTTTTCCTATTTAAATGCTTTAACATTCCCTTCCTTTCCACCATCTCCTTCATCAGGTCCAATTCTGAAACAGCGTTTTTCCACATTTGAGCATCTTTTCTCTCCTGCAAAGCATTCCTTTCCTCGAATCTTCAACATGGGCAGGTGGAATTTGAAGCTTGCTCCCCAGTGATTATGTCTTGCCTTTAACTCTGAAACACTCACTAAACTCATTTAACTGTAAAACAATTAAGCGTTTTTCAGGTTTTGTCCCTCTTCTGCCACTGGTTGGTAGAGAAGATGCCCTCTGAAGCTTGGCCTGTTGTTTCAGGAAAGCATAAAAGCTGTCTACATCAAGGAACTTCTCCTGCCTCTGGGATCTATACATAATCAATATGCAAGAAAATGGCTTTAGAAGCAGCTTTACAAACCTGTCTTCTAGTGACAATGGCTGGGTCCATCACATTCACTTTTTCTTTTTTTCCTTTGTAATCGCTATTTCTGTTGTCTAGTTTTGCTCTCTCTTTTTCATTATTTTTAAAATTGTTCTACCTTCTAAAGAGACTGCCACAAATTTCCACTTGTTTATTTCCCATCTGTAGCTTTTTGATTATGTGTTATTTCCTTTTGGCTCACATTTTTATGGTCTTCCCTTTATGATTTCTTCAAGTTTTTAGAGGCCTCTTCATAGTATTTAAAATACCATCAACCTTATATTTTATCTTAGACAATCTCAGGGATGTTTGGGTAGCGCATTTATTCTTAAAAGTAATCTTTATTGAGGTATAATTCATATAGAATAAAAGTCAATAATTTAAGTGTATAATTTGATGAGTTTTGACAAATGTGTACATCTATGTAATTACAAGTCTAATAGGAATATAGAACACTCCCATCAACCCAGAAACTGGCCTCCCATCCTCTACAACAAATCTTCTGCCTCCAGATCAGTCCTGCCATCCCTGATCTGTTTTCTGTCACTATAGTTCTGCCTTTTCAAAAATTTCATACAAATGGAATGATATCATATGTAGTCTTTCATTTAGCATAGTATTTTTGAGATTCATCTATGTTGTTGCATATATCAGTAGGTTATTTCTTTTTGTGGATGAGTGGTATTATATTGTTTGGATAAATCAAAACTTGCTTATCCATTTACCAGTTCATAGATGTTTGCATTATTATGAATTTTGGGATAATATGAATCAAGTTGTTATAAACATTTGCATACACATTTTTCTGTAAACATACTTACACTTCTTTTAGATAAATACCCTGGAGCAAGATTGTTGGATCTTATGGCAAGCATAAGTGGCTACACCATTTTGCATTACTGACAGCAATATACGAGAGTTCTTGATCTTCCCCAAAACTTGGTCTTAACATTAAAAAAAAAATTGGCCATCTAGTAAGTGCGTGCTGTTATCTTATTGCAGCTTTAATTTACATCTCCATAATTACTAATGATTTGGAGCATGTTCATGTGCTTATTTGCTATTTGTATATTTCCTTAGAGACTTGAATGTTCAAATATTTTACCTGCTTTTTATCAGGGTCTTTTGTCTTTTTTTTTTTTTAACTGGCTTGTAAGATTTATTTACAAATTCTAGATATAAACCTTTTTATTAGCTATGCATATGGCAAATATTTTCTCCAAAAGAGTGCTCATCTTTTCATTTTCTTTTTTTTTTTTTTTTGAGTCAGAGTCTCACTCCGTCTGCCAGGCTGGAGGGCAGTGACACACTCACGACCACCCCAGTGTCGACTTGCTGTGCTCCAGTGATCCTTCCGCCTCAGCCTTCCAGGTAGCCAGAACTACAGACGCACACTATCACGCCTGGCTAATTTTTTTTATTTTTTGTAGAGACAACGTCTCACCAAGTTGCCCGGGCTAGTCTCGAACCCACGAGCTCAGGCAATCCTCTCGCTTTGGTCTCCCAAAGTGCTGGGATTACAGACTGAGCCACTGAGCCCGGCCCCATCTTTTCATTTTCTTAGTGTTGTTCTTTGAAGAAAAAAAACATTTAATTTGGGAAAAGTTGCCAATTTTTCTTTTTATAGTTTGTGTTTTTTGTGTCTTATCTAAGAAATCTGCCTTACCAAAGCTCACCAAGATTTTTTTTTTCTTATGTTTTCTAGTAGCAGTTATGTATCCATTGTTCTTGCATTTAGGACTTAAGGTTCATCATGAATTATTCGTTTATAAATAGTACTAGGCAAGATTTGAAGCTATTTTTTAAATATGGATATCCAATTGTTCTAACACCAGTTTATTGAAAAAAACTATCATTGAATGTTCTCAGCAGATGCATCAAAAAATCACTTGATTCCATATTTGTGGACATATATTGTGAATATATTTGTGGATTGTATATTCTGTTCCCTTGATTTTTGTCTCTTCTTTTATCAATACTATATTGTCTTATTACTGTAGTAAAGGAAAACCTTCAAATTAAGGTTGATGAGTTTCGACAAATGTATACATCTATGTAAATTTGAGTCTAATAAAAGTATAGAACACTCTGATCAACCCAGAAACTGGCCTCCTGTCCTCTACTACCAATCTTCTGCCTCCAAACCAGTACTGCCATCACTGATTTGTTTCCTGTCACTATAGTTCTGCATTTTCAAAAATTTCATACAAATGGAATCACATGGTGTGTAGTATTTTGTGTCTGGCTTCTTTTGTTTTTTGGGGGTTTTTTGAGTTGGAGTCTCACTCTGTCGCCCAGACTGGAGTGCAGGGGCGGTTCCGCCCACCGCAGCCTCGACCTGCTGGGCTTCAGCGATCCTTCCGCCTCAGCCTTCTGAGTAGCTGGAACTACAGGCACGCGCTACCACGCCCGGCTAAGTGTCTGGCTTCTTAAGTCTTGAAATTTTGTTCTTTTTCCAAATTATTTCATATATTTTAGTATATTTGTGTTTCCAAATAACTTTTAGCATTAACTTGCCTTTTCTTTTTTTCTTTTAAAGACGTGGGGTACAAATGTTCATTATGCTGGTACCCTTGTTGGTAAGGTGTACTCCCCCCTTGCCTTTTATTTTTTAAAAGCTGGAATTTTGATTTGAAATTACATGGAGTATATCGATCAATAGCGGGTAATTGAAAACTTAAAATATTGCAACTTCTGATCTTTCAACATGTTATAGCTCTTCATTTTTTTAGGTATTTTTTCATTTTTTTGGCAATGTTTTATTTAACATTTATTTAGTTAACATTTATCTTGCACATATTTTCAATAAGTTATCTTTAAGTATTTTAAAATTTTGTTGTTATTGTAAGTAGAATTATTGTTGCTTTCAATTTCAATTTTTTCATTGGAATTGTGTAGAAATATAATTGTGGCTTTATATTGATTTTATATTCTGTAACCTTGTTGAACTCACTTATTAGCTCTAGTATCTCCTTATAAATTCCTAGGATTTTCTACATAGAGGACCCTGTCATCTGTGAATAAAGTTGGTTTTACTTTCTCCCTTTTCAGTCTGTATTCCTTTATTTTTTATTGCCTCATTACATTGCCTGAGACCTCCAGACAATGTTAAACAATAAGGAAGAGAACAGACATCTTTGTGTTGTTTCCAATATTAGGGAGAAAACATTCAGGTTTTTATCATTTAGTAAAATGTTAGCCACAGGGTTATTTTTTAAAAATTTTCCTTCTAGTCTAGTTTTCTGAGCATTTTTATTAAAATTGGATACTGAATGCTGTCAACAGCTTTTTTCTGTATCTCTAAACATCTTCATATAGCTTTTTAGTTTTGGTCTACTAAAATAGTGAATTACATTGATTTCTGATGGATAAACACCCTTTGGTCACATATTGCTGTTTTATTTTTAATTTTTAGAGATGGAGTCTTTCTATGTTTCCATGTTTCCCAGACTAGAATGCTGTAGTTATTCACAGACATAACCATAGGTCACTACAAGCCTTAACTGCCTGGGCTAAAGCAATCCCCCTGCCTCAGCCTCCCAAGTAACTGGGACTACAGGCTTGTACCACCACACTAAACTTACTTTGCTCTTTTTATTTCTTGCTAAATTTGATTTGCTAAAACTTTTAAAGAATTTTTTTTCTTTTTTACATCTATATTCATGAAGGATATTAGTATAGTGTTCTTTGTGATGGCTTAGTTTGGTTTTGGTGTCAGGATAATGCTGGCATCATAATGTTAATTGAGAAGTAGTCTATCTTCTGGAAGAATATGTGTAATTTTGATATAGTTTTCATCCTTGAAAATTTGGTAGAATTCACCACTAAAACCATCTGAGTTTATTGAAAGATTTGGCAATATTAATTATTTTTCTTTAATAGAAAATTCTTCAGATTATCTATTTTTTCTGGAGTGAACTCAGATAGTTTATATCTTTTAGGACACTTGCATGTTTCTTTTTTTTTTTTTGAGTTGGAGTCTCATTCTGTCACCCAGACTGGAGTGCAGTGGCCGCTCCCCGCCACTGCAGCCTTGACCTGCTGGGCTCCGGCGATCCTTCCGCCTCAGCCTTCCAAGTAGCTGGAACTACAGGCGCACGCTACCACACCCGGCTAATTTTGTAATTTATTGTAGAGATGAGGTCTCCCCAAGTTGCCCAGGTGGTTCTCGAACCGCATGTTTCTTTTTAAGTTGTGAAATGTATTAGCCATAAGTTTGCTCATGATATCCCATTATTACATTTTAAATATTTGTAGTATTTAGATGCTCCCTCTTTCATTTTTGATGGTAATTTACAAGTTTTTCTTTTTTATTGATCATTTCATCTAAATATTTATCAATTTTATTAATTTTTTCAGGAAACTAGTTTTTGGTTTTATTAATTTTTTTCTAATAATATTGATTTTATATTTCATTGATTTCCATTTCATCTTTACTGTATCTTCCCTTGTGCTTTCTTTGTATTAAACTTATTTTTTCCCAGTTTTTTTTTTAGGATAAAAGCTAAAATAACTTATGTATTTCATAAATAAAAGTTTAATGCTACAAGCTTTATATAAAAATCTGCTTTATTTACACTCCAGAATGTTTAATGTGTTTTGTTTTCATTTTCATTCAATTCAAATGTTTTCTAATTTCTCTTATGTTTTCTTTCTTTGACCCAAGGGTTGTTTAGAAACATCTTTTTTAATGTTCATATATCTAGGCATTTAAAAAGGATCTTGCTGCTATTGACTCCTAGTCTTATGTTATAGTGTCACAATTTAATGTAATTGCAAATGATTTTAATCTTTTAAAATATGTTGAGAATTATTTTCTAGTTTGAAATAGTCCATTTTGGTGAATGTCCCATGTGCACTTGAAAACAATGTATTATTGCTATTGTTGGGCAGAGTGTCCTATAATCTCAGTTAGGTCAATTCGGTAGACAGTATTGTTGAAGTCATCTATATTTTTATTCATTTCCTTTTTCTTTGTCTTATAAATTATTGACAGATTAATGTTGAAATGATCAGCTATAATTGTGTATATGTCTGCTTCCTCTTTTAGTTTTATCAGGTTTTGCTTTATTTATTTGATGTGCTATATTTGATGTTGTTAGATGTGTATACATTTAGGATTTTTATATTCTTTAGATAACAGACTCCAATATTATTGTAACATATCCTCTTGGTGGTATTATTCCTTGATATAATTTAAGTTATATTAAGATATAGCTCCATCTTGCTTTTGGTTAGTTTTTGCATGGTATATCTTTTTCTATTTGTTCACTTTTGACCCATATGTGTCTTTTCATGTTTCTTTTGGAGAGAGTATTGATGAGTCTTGCTTTTCCTTTTCCTGTACTCTTGTGAAGAACATTGTTCTTTTTTCCTTTTCTTCTGTGTTTAGCACTTTCTTAAGTATTTCATGTAGGGGTGGTCTGGTGGCAGCATAGGTTCTTAGAGCTTGGATATCTGGGAAAGATTTTAATTCTCCCTCACT
>CAUYQG010133521.1:0-15171 GCA_963574415.1 Tarsius wallacei | reverse complement strand
AGCCTGTAATCTCAGCACTTTGAGAGGCCGAGGTGAGTGGATTGCCTGAGCCCGCAAGTTTGAGACTAGCCCGGGCAACTTGGCAAGACCTCCACTCTACAATAAATCAAAAAATTAGCCAGGTGTGGTAGTGCGAGCCTGTAGTTTCGGCTACTTGGAAGGCTGAGATAGAAGGATTGCCGGAGCCCAGCAGGTCAATGCTGGGGTGGCCGTGAGTGTGCCACTGTACTCCAGGCTGGGCGACAGGGTGAGACTCCAACTCAAAAAAAAAAAAAAAAAAAAAAAGTACACATCAACAATTTCACTATTCCATCCCTTCCACATAGACTACCAAAGTCCTGAAATTTAATAAGTCCTGAAATTTAAAAGTAAGTCTTAAATTACTAGATTTTAAAATTTAAGATTTTTTAGAAATCTTAAATTTTACAAAATAAGATGATTGCTAAAGGAAAAGATTTGTTTTCAGTAATTTATATTTTAATGCATTACAACATTTCTTAAAAGGAGGATTTTACTTATACTGATATTCTTTTTATGTCTTAATAGAAAAATAGCATATCCTAAGTATCCAGCTCTCTAAGACCTTCCTGACCAGTATTTTAGTTCTAGTCTTAAGGGAAGGGTCAAGAAAATAAACCATATCATTTTAGAGCAGGAAAGGAATTGCAGATAACCTCTCTTAATCCCTTAGCTTGATAACATCATTCATGTATAGAGAGGCTACAATTTATTCCAGCAAAACAAATTAAATCTACCTTAGTCTGAAACATTTGCTAAGCATGGAGGGAGATGTTTAAAGTACCATTTCTAATGTGAGATAAAACAGAGAAAAAGGGTAGCAGTGGCAATAAAATATTATCAATAATTTGCAGGCCTAATATGCCTTGCATATATCATCTTACTTAAAAACAATTCCTCCACAGGGAATTATTATTCTCATTCTATAGACAGGGAAACACTGAAGAGGCTGGTACTTGCTCAAGGCTTCAAGAGCTTCAGGGGCATGATGGAGTTACACGTAGGCAGCTTTGACTTCACAGCCCACACTCCACTCCTTTCATTACTCCCTACTGCCATAGTAAAAAATTCTGGTTCCAGTTAAATTTATTTTCAACTACTCCTGAGAGTTGCTGATATAAATCCTTACATAGTTCTCTAAAATTTAAAAATAGTACTGTCATTTTATAATAGTAAGCAATTAAATTCATCAAGGATATTATTATTTTCTTCTCTTTATACTGCTTTGTAATTATTATTATTATTATTTTGAGTTGGGGTCTTACTCTATCACTCAGGCTGGAATGCAGTGGCCCAATCGTATCTCACCATAGCCTCAAACTTCTGGGTTCAAGCTATCCTCCCATCTCAGCCTCCTGAGTAGCTAGGGTTATAGGCATCTGCTACCATGCCTGGCTAATTTTTTGAATATTTGTAGAGATGAGGTCTAGCTATGTTGCCTAGGCTAGTCTAGAACTCTTGGGCTCAAGCAACCCTTCCACCTTGGCTTCCAAAAGTGTTAAGCCACAGAGCCCAACAAATTTTTCTTTTAAAAAAAAAAGAGGAAAACTGCTAGAAAAGTTTGAAGTATAAGAATTTCAAAGGTCAACTTTTCTATCTGGAAAATCTCCAGAGTAAAACATCTAGGATGTTTACTTCACTAGCAGTAGCTAAGCAACCATACAAAATAACATCTCAGAAGCCCTTTGGGTAACAACAGCTTTTCTACAGACTTAATATAGTAAATCAATTCAGTCTACGGTCATACCACCTTGAACGTGCCGATCTCATCTGATCTCAGAAGCTAAGCAGGCTTGGGCCTGGTTAGTACCTGGATGGGAGATTGCTGGGATTACCAGGTGCTGTAGGATTAAATTTAAAAAAATTAAAAAATAAATCAATTCTACCATTTATACGACAGAGGTCAAGGTGGGGGGTGAGGGAGACCTACCCTTTTTCCTAAAAAAGAAAGGGAAAGTTTACATTAAGAGTCAAAATTACCTCAGTGTGGTGGCTCATGCCTGTAATCTCAGCACTTTGGGAAGATGAGGTGAGAGGATTGCCTGAGCCCACGGGTTTGATATCAGCCTAGGCAACATGGCAAGACCTCGTCTCTACAATAAACCAAAAAAGTGGTTGGGCGTGGTGGTGCACACCTGGAATTCCAGCTACTTAGAGGGATCGTCTGAGTCCAGCAGTCAAGGCTGCAGTAGCCGTGAGTATGCCACTGCACTCCACAAGACTCTGACTCAAAAAAAAAAAAAAAAAAAAAAAGTTAAAATTTCCTAATTCTTAGGCAGAAGTTAAAAATATTTCAAGGCTGGGCATGGTGGCTCAAGCCTATAATCCCAGCACTTTGGGAGGCCGAGATGAGAGGATTGCCTGAACCCATGGGTTCGAGACTAGCCTGGGCAACTTGGTGAGACCTCATTTCTACAATAAATCAAAAAAATTTTGAAATATGATTAAGTTTGGGGAGACACAAATCTCAGTGTGAACATTAGAGCACCTATTCCATGACAGAGTTGAGTTCTGGAAATAGGAATTAGGCAGGTAAAAGCTAGTGTTAGGGGAGCAGTGGGATGAAAATAGTTCTAGGCAGAAGAAAGACCATGAACAGGCTGGGTGTAGTAGCTCGCGCCTGTAATCCCAGCACTTTGGGAGGTGGAGGTGAGAGGATTGCCTGAGCCCAGGGGTTCAAGACCAGTAGGGGCAAATTGGCAAGACCTCGTCTCTACAATAAATCAAGAAAAATTAGTCAGGCATGGGGGCATGTGCCTGTAATTCCAGTTACTTGGAAGGCTGAGTCCAGCAGGTTGAGGCTGCGGTAGGCATGAGCGTGAGCATGTCACTGCACTCTAGCCTGGGAGACAGAGTGAGATTCTGACTCAAGGAAAAAGAAAAAAAAAGGTATGAACAATGGCCTGAGACATAATTGTGCTTTTAGGGTAATACTTTTTTTTTAATTGGGGTCTCATTCTGGTCACCCAGGCTGGAATGCAGTGACACAATCCGGGCTCACTGCATCCTCAACTGCCTGGCCTCAAGTGATCCTCCTATCTCAGCCTCCTGAGCAGCTGAGAATAAAGGTATGCACCACCATGCCAGCTACTTTTAAACATTTTTGTAAAGACAAGATCTTGCTATGTTGCCCAGGCTAGTCTCAAACTCCTGGACTCAAGTGATCCTCCCACCTCAGCCCCAAAAAGTGCTGGGATTACAGGCATGAGGTACCACGACAGCCCAAACTGATTATAACCTTACCACTGGGGTAGAGAGTGGGAAAAAGAGATGGCTAACAGAATGTAGGTTTATCTGAAATATTTTTATTTTTCTAAAAGGAAAATCTATTTATGCACTCCATCTATTATTTAACCCTTTGCACTCTGATGACTCCTCAGAGGGGACATCATAAATCTAGTAAACCATTTGGATATTCCCTCTCGGGACATCAAGAGATTGGTGATTATACAAAAAAACTTATGCCAGTGCAATTTTTCAAAAATGTATGTTTCCTTTAAGTTTTCCATTCAAATTACACAAAAAAGCAAATAGAGATGGAATGTTTGCTGAGATAAACATTTAAAAAAATCAGCTGGCATTATGTAGAGAGAGAATGTGTGAAGTACTTTCACAGTAGTGCGGACACTTCTTTGTAACAGAAGGTAGAAATAAAGAGTGTCTGTATAAGAAAGGCAGGTCTGGGTATACCCTTTATATGGCATACTTGGAAAAGATAGATAAGCCATTATAAGCCAAATATCATTACATTAAAATAATTGGTCCCAACACTATATGATTTAATATAAAGTGATTTGTTTTTCACTATTTTGTAAAAAAGTGTGGTTGAGTTGCTGGTAGGTGATCCGTGATATGTTTCCGAGTGCAAAGGGTTAAAACTGGGCCAGGGACAATGGCTCATGCCTGTAATCTCAGTACTTTGGAGGCCAAGGTGGGTAGACTACTTCAGCCCAGGAGTTTGAGACCAGCCTAGACAACATAGGGAGACCCTATCTCTACAAAAAAATCTTAAAAATTAGCTACAGGTGCACACCTGTAGTCCCAGCTATCTGGGAGGCTGAGGCAGAAGGACTGCCTGAGCCCAGGGGGTGGAAGCTGTGGTGACCTGTGATCACACCACTGCACTTCAGCCTGGGCAGCAACAGAGTGAAACCCAACTCAAATCAATCAATAAATAAAAATTAAAATAAAAAAAAATTGACTTAAAAAAACCCCATGGATAGGTAAAACCAAGAAGGTCATTATTGGAACAACAGTCAGTCTAACTGTATGTCAGAATGTGGTTCATTTGGAAAACAAAGTAAATGACATTAACCCCAAATAACCCAGTATTCAGGCCTATCTGAAGATGCAAGAGGAGAGACCACATAATACAAATCGATGGAAGTAGGATGCAATTCCATTTTGTAATAAGACATCAAAATATCCTGCCTCCCAAATATGTTTATACTATGGTTGAACTTATGTCTTTCAGGGAGAGCCGAAAATCTTATTCTGGCCTATTTAACTTATAACGATGTTCTCATATTTAACTCTTGCCCAGGCAGTCTTAATACCCTTAGCCAATAGTCTCCCTTCCTTCTTTTTACCCTCACTGTGAAATTTATAGTTTTCTTTGCTATGGATACAAATACTTCAGAGCTGTCCTTTTTAAAGATGCATTGTGTCCCCCCAACTAGCTGTAAGTTTCCACAAGGCAGGAAGTTCTCTCCTTTATGACTCACTCATGCATCAAGCACAATGGTAGTTACATACTAATGTTAACAAAGTGAAGTGTCATATAACAACCTATTTACCATAGATGTATTTATACAGTATTGTTCTGAGCTTTTTTTTTTTTTTTTTAAATCTGAGCTTTTTAACAGGATAAAGTTATCCAATGGCACATACTTTTGACAAAAGTTGGTTCACATTTTACCTTGATATGGGTACTTAATAAACTTAGGATTTTTAGACAAACATAATTAAAACTGTTCTATCTAGAAAACATCTTTTAAGTTTATTGAGATATTTTGGATTATATTTGGAGGGAGGGAATGACTAGGGAATGTGATGGCACTTCATCTTTTACAATAGAGCTCAGTTAATATGAGTTCTAATTGCAAAAGCAATTTTTAGAAAGATTTTTGATTTTTATTTTTTATATAGGAGGGGTCTTGCTCTGTTGCCCAGGCTGGTCTCAAACTCCTGGGCTCAAGTGTTCCTCTCACAGTCTCACAAAGTGCTAGAATTACAGAAGTGAGCCACCACACCCTGCTGCAATTTTTATTTTAAAAGACTTCCAGGACATCGTCATGTTTTATGAAATTAGGAGGACTGAAACACCAGTCTTACAATTCTGTACCCACTACCATAAATTGTGAAATATATGCAAGTGTATGAAACATGTATTCCTATATAAGATTTCTGGAATTTCATGTTTCCTAGAACTAACACAGTTATCCAAAAATGTTAAATATTTGAGAAGTCCTCAAATCTCCTAGGATTAAAACTTGCTCTCAAATCTCCCTGAGTTTCTGTTCTAAAATTGTTTTAGTTTTGTCCTCAGTGGCTGTGGGTCAAAAAGGGACGTTCTTTGCTAAGAAGATTCTATTAGGTCATAAAGTAAAAGCACTGACCTCAATTTCCAATCTGCTTCGCATGGCCAACTCTTAGTAACAGCCTAATTGTTGTACCAAATGGTCAAGCTTTTACTATAATACTAAAATAATGATTTACCTACAAACACCCAGTAATCAACTTTATTATAATATTTCATCAGCAGGGCCTTGGTTTCTAGTAACACACCTGCACACAAGCCAGTCCTATGATCTGCTTGTTATGAATTGTTGGGCTTAAGGAATTCCGATTAGAAGAAATCTCCAATGTTTAAGAATTCTATCTTAGGCTGCCCACAAATGATCAATCACAAATATCACATATGGTGGTGTGGACCACAACAGACAATCACAGTAATGTTAAATGGTCCTCAGATAAATAGTGAATGATGCTTGTTGGCTATTTATGTTTTGGTGGGCTACAATTGTTTCTATCAAATTATAAGTGGTGATGCTGGGCGCAGTGGTTCACACCTAAAATCCCAGCACTTCGGAAGACCGAGGTGAAAGGACTGCCTGAGCTCACGGGTTTGAGACCAGTCTGGGCAACTTGATGTGTCCTCATCTCTACAATAAATCAAGAAAAATTAGCCAGGCATGGTGGTGCTTGCCTGAGCCCAAAAGGTTGAGGCTGTGGTAGACGTGAGCGTGCCACTGCCCTCCAGCCTGGGCGACACAGTGAGACTGCAACTCAAAAAACCCCTCAACAAACAACAACATTGTAAGTGGCAAAAATGACAAGCATGAATTTCCCAAGTCCTTATACTGGAAAAGTGACTCAAAAGCATACAGCTAGCCCTTTGCACTTAGAGAATCTCGTAGATCATCTACCAGCAACTTGATTGCACGTTTTTACGAAATAGTGAAAAATGAATCACTTCATATTAAATAGTATAGTGTTGGAATCAATTATTTATTATAATGATATATGGCTTATAATGGAATTTTGGACACTGAGGAACTTATTTATGACAAAAATATCAAAATTCTGTATCTAAAATTTTTCTAGCATGTGGTAATATGTGAAACACTGACATGTATTGCAGGTGCATTGATACGTTACGCAACAGTAATTTGCTTGTTGTCTTCTACGTGGTGTTTTTCTATTTGAGCAGACAATAGTCTCGTTTTCTTCCTTCCATATTAATAATATGTAATTTAGCCGGGCTCGGTGGCTCAGCCTGTAATCCCGCGCCTTTGGGAGGCTGAGGTGAGTGGATTGCCTGAGCCCGCGGGTTCAAGACCCCCCTGGGCAAGCAAGACCTCATCTCTACAATAAATCAAAAAATTAGCCGGGCGTGGTAGTGTGCGCCTGTAGTTCCAGCTACTTGGAAGGCTGAGGCGGAAGGATCGCCTGAGCCCAGCAGGTTGAGGCTGCGGTGGCCGGGAGCGGCCACTGCACTCCAGTCTGGGCGACAGAGTGAGACTCCAACTCAAAAAAAAAAAAAAAATGTAATTTATTGTCCAGTCTGTGCACTACTATGAAAGCACTTCACACATTCTAGGTAATGCCAACTGATTTTTTTTTTACATATATCTCTTTATATATCCCATCTCTTTACTTGTTTTTTCATGTAACTTGAGTGGAACACTTCAAGGAAACATACATTTTTGAAAACTTTGTGCTGGCATAAGTCTGTCCTATATATATATATATATACACACATAAAATCACCAGTCATCTCTTTAGAGGGGAAATCCAAATGCAAAGGACTAGAAAGGACAATCTCTTCAACAAACGAAGCTAGAACAACTGGATAGCCAAATAAAAAACAAGAACCTCATACCATATACAAAAATCAATCTGAGAAAGTTCAAAGAATTAAACTTTAAAGGCAAAATAATCAAGCTACTAGAAGAAAACAGAGTATTTTCATGACATCAGTATAGGCAAAGATTTTTCAGAAAAGAAAAAAAGCACAAACTGTAAAAGAAAAAAATGGATAAACTAGATTCCATCAAAACAAAAAAAAAATAACTCCTGCTCATTAAAAACACCATGAAAATTGTGAAGCTGGGTATGGTGGTACATGCCTATAGTGCCAACTACTAAGGAGGCTGAGAAAGGAGGATGACTCAAGCCCAGGAGTTCAAGGCTGTCATACGCTATGATCATATGTTACTTGGGCAACACAGCAAGACTCTGTCTTTAAAAAAAAAAAAATGAAAAAAATGAAAAGTCAAGTCACAAACTGGGAAAAAATATTTACTACATATCTGATAAAGAATTTGTATCCATAGTAAATAAAAAACTCCTGTGTGTCAGTAATAAAAAATGCAGCCAGGCATGGTGGCTCACGCCTATAATCTCAGCACTTTGGGAGGCTGAGGTGAGAGGACTGCCTGAGTCCACAGGTTCAAGACCAGCCTGGGCAACTTGGCAAGACCTTGTCTATACAATAAATCAAAAAATTAGCTGGGCATGGTGATGCGTGCCTGTAGTTCCATCTAGTTGGAAGACTGAGGTGAAAGGATCACCTGAGCCCAGCAGGTCGAGGCTGCAGTGGCCATGAGTACGCCACTGCACTCCAGCCTGAGTGACAGAGTGAGACTGTAACTCAAAAAAAACTCCCCAAAAATGCAATTAGGCCAATCATGATGGCTCACACCTGTAATCCCAGCACTTTGGGAGGCTGAAGCAGGAGGATCACTTGAGGCCAGGAGTTTGAGACCATTTGGGCAACATAGTGAGATTTTGTCTCTACAGAAAATTTAAAAAAAAGCTGGGCTTGGTGGCTCAGCCTATAATCCCACGCTTTGGGAGGCTGAAGTGAGTGGATTGCCTGAGCCTGCGGGTTCAAGACCCACCTGGGGTGAGACCTCATCTCTACAATAAATCAAAAAAATTAGCCGGGCGTGGTAGCGCACGCCTGTAGTTCCAGCTACTTGGAAGGCTGAGGCG
This sequence comes from Tarsius wallacei, assembly GCA_963574415.1. Lineage (NCBI taxonomy): Eukaryota > Metazoa > Chordata > Mammalia > Primates > Tarsiidae > Tarsius > Tarsius wallacei. Next base: position 6,654 of record CAUYQG010133521.1, on the reverse strand, counting down.
GAAGGATCGCCGGAGACCAGCAGGTTGAGGCTGCGGTGGCCGGGGGCGGCCACGGCACTCCAGTCTGGGTGACAGAGTGGGACTCCAACTCGAAAAAAAACAAAAACAAAAACAAAACAAAACAAAAACTAGCCAGGCATGGTGGCTACTTAGCAGACTGAGGTGGAAAGGTTGCTTGGGCCCAGAAGGTTGAGGCTGCGATTAGTTGTTATCATACCACTGCACTCCTGCCTGGGCGAGAGTGAGATCCTGACTCAAACAAATGAATAAACAAAAAACACAATTAAAACCACAAAAGAACCAAACAGACATTTACATTAAAAGTGCTCACTATCATACTTACCAGTATAGCTAAAACATGTGGAACAAATGAACTCTCATACACTGCTGTTGGGAAGTCCATCACAGTAAGAGAATAGATAAATAAGCTGTGGTATATTCATATACAGCAATACTATTCACAGTGATTCACAATAAAAAGGGATAATCTACTGATACAACATTAATAAATATTAAAAATGTAACACTAGCCGGGAGCAGTGGCTCATGCCTGAAATCCCAGCACTCTGGGAGGCCGAGGTAGGAGAAATGCTGGAGGCCAGGAGTTCGAGACCAGCCTGGGTAACATAGTGAGACCTAGTTGCTACAAAAATAAAAAATTAGCTAGGCATGGCAACACATGCGTGTAGTCCTAGCTACTTGGGAGGCAGAAGCAGAAGAATCACTTGAGCCCAGGAGTTTGAGGCTATGGTGAGCTATGACCATGTCACTGCACTCCATCCAGCCTGGGTGACAGAACAAGACTCTGTCTCTGAAAAAAATATATCTATACCTATATCTCACTAAATGGAAAAGCCAAACATATGTCTAAGTGGAAAAGCAAAAAAGGTATACACGCTATTATTCCATTTATATGAAATTATAAAATAGGCAAAACCAGTCAACAGTGATAGCTCAGTGGTTACTTCTAGTGAGGGGGTGATTAGGAAGGAACATGAGGCAACTTTCTAGAGTAATACAAAGTTCAGAGTCTTGCTAAACATGTGTCAAAATTAAATGGTACAGTGAGCATTTCACTGTATATATATTACAAATCAATTTTTGAAATATGTCTAAAGTGAAAATATATTTATTTATTTTTGAGTCGGGGTCTCACTCTGATGCCCAGTGGCACAATCATGGCTCACTGCAGCCCAGACCTGCTGGGCCTAGGTGATGCTTCTGCCTAACTCTCCTGAGTAGCCAGGACTACAGGTGCACACCGCCACGCCTGGCTAATTTTTTGATTTTCTGTAGAGACAAGGTCTCACTTTGCTGCCCAGGCTGGTCTCAAACTCCTGTGCTCAAGCAATCCTCCCACTTCAATCTCCCAAAGTGTTACGATTATAGGCATGAACCAGCATGCCCAGCCTAAAGTGAGAATTTTTTAAAAACTGATGATGGCATTTCTGAAGCTTAGCTATCTTCACTACAAGGAGATCATCAATCCAGGAGGGTTTCTGCCCAATTAACCTTTCAAAAGTTACACTTAATAATAAAATTAATGCAAATTCTCTGGATATGCAGATACTAGCAGGGTTGGTTGTCCCAAAGAAAGAAGTAAATACATTTAGAGACTACAAATCTACAACACAAAATTTGTTAAGTGAACAGCCATAAAAGGAAAGTAGCTTTTGATCTGGGTCTCAAGGGATGGAGGTGTTTTTATTGGGCCACATTTGAAGGAGAGGGAGATCCAGAAAAAGCAAGACAGCTTGGGGTACACAAAGTAACTCAATGTTGTTGTAAACCAGGTTACAAAGTCATTCACTCAACAAATATTTGCTGAGAGCTAGAATGCTAGGTGCTTTCCTGGGTATTTGGGGTGCAGAGACAACATAATAAAGATTCTTATCTCCTGGGAAGAATGGTGAGGACAGAAAACCAAAACAAAACAATATATGAAACAGAAGAAGTGCTATGGGGAAGATTAACAGGGTAAGGCAGACAGGGAATGGAGGGAGGGAAGCAAGATAGGGCTGCTACTTTATACAGGATGGTGAAGAAAGGCCTCACTGACATTTGATAGCGACCTGAAGAAAGCAAGGGAATAAGTCCCGGATCTGTGGAGAAAGAGCCTGTTAAGGAGGGAGAGCAGCAAAGAGACCAGGTTGGCCTGAGGAGTGAGTCAAGGAGAGACTACAGAAAAAGAGGTAAAACTGGAGAGTTGGGCTTTATCAAACAGGAGAACAATGATGAGTAAGAAGCACAGGTTGAGACATGATGGAGGCATGGTTCAAGACATGGGTCTTGAATGCTTCATACAATAGTAGATAACACACAGTCCTTCTTTGCTAATCATCCTATTTCATGTCTCCTACCCATTCTTTTGCTGTTTTCTATCATTCCTGAAGACTTGATTTCAGTCCTCCGTATAAAGTAGTGCTTAAAAGCAGTCTATTTTAGAACCCCTGCTTGGCCAATTCCCAGCTATGTCACCTTGGGAGAAGTTACCTAACTTTTCTGTGCCTATTTCCTTCAACTGCAAAATGGGAATGATGTAGCATCTACTTAACAGGGCTGTTCTTAAGAATAAATGAGTTTACATATAAAGCACTTAGAACAGTGCCAAGCACATAACAAACGCATAAAAACACTAGCTATTATTCTATTTCTGAACGAGAGGAGGCTCATTTCTCTGTGCACAGAGGACCTCCCATGTGCCAGGCACCGCTCTACCTACTAGGGATAAATTGGTGGACAAAATAAAAAACCCAATGCTCCCCACCTCCCCTCTTCACTTCCCATCCTGGAACTTACATTTTAGTTCAACGGTTGGCAAACTTTTTCTGTAAAGGACCAAACAGTAAATATTTTATGCTCGGAAGGCCATGAGGTCTCTATCACAAATGCTCCAACTCTGTGACTAGAGTGCAAAAGTAGCCATAGACAAGGTGGTAAAACAATGAGTGTGGCTATGATCCAACAAAACTTTATTTATGGGCACAAGACTGTGAACTTCATATAACTGTCACGTTACAAAATATATATTTCCTTTGAATTTTTGCTCAACTATTAAAAAATTAAAAAACAAGTCAGGTACTGTGGCTCATGCCTGGAGTCCCAGTGCTTTGAGAGGCTGAAGCAGGGAGATCGCTTGAGGCTAAGAGTTTGAGACCGGTCTGGGCAACACAACAAGACCCTGTCTCTACAAAAAATGAAGAAATTAATGGGGCATAGTGGCATGAACCTGTAGTCTCAGTTATTTCAGACGCTGAGGTGGGAGGATCACTTGAGCCCAGGAGCTCAAGGTTGCAGTGAGCCATGACTGTGCCACTGAGCAAGACCCTGTCCCCAAAAATGACAGGACTTCTGTCTCTTCATCTCCCAAATGAGAGAACTGAATTAAATTGTGTCTAAAAGTCTCTTTTAGCTTTACCATATTATGATTAAATCCACCTGAAATTCATCCTCCCTCTACAAAAAGTGCCTATAACTCAACTTCCCATCTTTATTACAGTCACTCCCCACAACACAGAAATTAAGGGCTCCAGAGTACTGCATGTTCCCTCTGAGTTTGTCTACTTCAGGTAAACTACCTCATAGACAATTTCTCTAAATTCCTTTGATTCAGTTTAAAAAGTGTGAGCAGATAATTCCAATATACAATCTATATGTAATCAGATTCTATACATTATGAAATTAAAAAGAACCTTTAGAAAAATGGGTTAAAAATAAACAAATCACTTCAGTTGCCTAATCTTTCCACCTTCAGTCTTCCTGTATCTATGTAACATACACTCTGTCAACCTATCTGTTTAAAAAGTTGGATTATAACTATCCTTCCTATCTAAGGCCAACTCTTAAATACTGAGTTCTATTCCTTCTCATCTAACTCAGGACTTTGCTCTGGCCATTACTCCCACCCACACAGCAAAATGCTGTACAATCTCCATCCCCTCCAATGACCATCAACTTCCTTTTTTTTTTTTTTTTTTTTTTTTTTGAGTAGGAGTCTTACTCTGTCACCCAGGCTAGAGTGCAGTGGCACACTCATGGCTACCTCAGCCTCGATCTGCTGGGCTCAGGTGATCCTCCTACCTAAGCCTTCCAAGTAGCTGGAACCACAGGCGTAAGCCATCACGACCGGCTAATTTTTTTTATTTAATGTGAAGACGAGGTCTTGCTATACTGCCCAGGCGGGTCTTGAACCTCTGAGCTCAGGCAATTGTCTTACCTCCACCTCCCAAAGTGCTGGAATTACAGGCATGAGCCACTGTGCCCGGTTGACCATAAACTCCTTAACCCATTCTGATCAGTCTTATAGCCCAGCAGTCAGTTTGAGAGGCTCTTATCAAATTTCAACTTCACTTGGTCAATTTTTAATCCTCATCTAATTCTTAGCAGCGTTTTACACAGCTGACTACTCCCTCCATCTTGAAACATCTTCTGTAGTACTGCAGATGTCACACTCTTCTTTTCTGCTTTCATCACTGTTTGCTCTTCTTTTGGTTGGAGTGCTCCCAGTCATCTGCCTTCTATTCCACTGACAATCTCTAAATGATGTCCTCCAGATCATAGGTTTAAATATCATCAATAAAGCATAGCTCCCAGATTATTTCCCTAGCATAACTTCTCCCAAGTACCAATCATGGATATCTAACTTGTCCACAGAACATATTCTCAGATGTCTAACAGTCATCAAACTCAGCAAGTCCCACACAGAACTCATGATTTACCTTTCAGAAACTGATGCTCCGTTCCTGGTCTTCCCTATTTCAGTACATGGCACTACTGTTCACCCAGATCCTTGGGCAAAACAGCTGATTATTCAACTGTTTTGAATAACAATTTTTTTGGTCCATGAGTGAAAGCAAGATCCATTTGGCTACAGCTTTAAATTATATTCCAAATCAGATTTTTTTAAAAAAATTTTTTTAATTTTTTAATTTTTTTTTTTTAGTTGGAGTCTCACCCTGTCGCCCAGGCTGGAGTTCATTGGCACGCTCACGGCCACCGCAGCCTCAACGTCTTGGGCTCAGGTGATTTTTCCGCCTCAGCCTTTCAAGTAGCTGGAACTACAGGCACACGCCACCAGGGCTGGCTAATTTTTAAATTTACTGTAGAGAAGAGAGCTCGTCAAGTTGCCCAGGCTGGTCTTGAACCCATGGGCTCAGGCAATCCTTTCACCTAGGCCTCCCAAAGTGCTGGAATTATAGGCGAGCCACCACATCCGGCCTCAAATCAGACCACTTCTTACCAACTTTCAACTCTATACCTCTAGTTCAAGCCACCACATCTCAGCTGGACTACTACAAAAGCCTCCATAAGTTGGTTTCACCGCTTTTTTTCTTAGATAGTCTGCTCTCCACCCAGCAACCAGTCAAAGTATAAATCAGATGTCATTCCCCTGCACAAAATCCTCTAATTAGGCTTCTCACTAGACAAAAAAAAAAAAAAAAAAGGGATTATAGGGCGCCATTTTCTCTAATCTCTTGCTCAATACTTGGATCTCATTTCTCACCACTCTTCCTCCATTTCACTATGCTCCAGCTGCACTGGCCTTCTAAGTATCCCCTGAATAGGTCAGGTTCACTGCCACCTCAAGGTCTTTGCTTTGCTGCTGTCTGAATCAAAGTTCTTCCTGTATTTGTTTATTTATTAAAAGCAGAGTCTTGCTCTGCTACGTAGGCTAGAGTGCAATGAACTCTCAGGCTCTGGCAACCCTCCTGCCTCAGCCTTCTGAGTAGCTGGGACTACAGCCACAAGGCATCATACCTGGCTAAATTCTTTAAATCTTCTTCATTGGCCAGGTACAGTGGCTCACGCCTATAATGTGAGCACTTTGGGAGGCTGAGGCAGGAGGACTGCTTGAGCCCCAGGGGTATGAGGCTATGGTGAGCCATGATCAAGCTGCTGCACTCCAGCCTGGGTGACAAAGTGAGATCCTGACTCAAAAAAAAAAAATTTTTTTTTTAAATCAGCACTTTGGGAAGCTGAGGTGACAGGACTGTTTGAACCCATGGGTTCAAGACCAGCCTGAGCACCTTGGCGAGACCTCATTTCTACAATAAATCAAAAAGTTAGCTGGGCGTGTTGGCGCATGCCTGTTGTCCAAGCTACTTAGAAGGCTGAGGTGGAAGGATCACCTGAGCCCAGCAGGTCAAGACTGTGGTGGCCATGAGCGTGCCACTGCACTCCAGCCAGGACAACAGAGTGAGACTCCAACTCAAACAAACAAAACCTGCTTGTATCATTTAGGTTTCTAGGTAAACATCAAAGCGGTCTTCCCTGATGACCCTATCAAAATTATACCCTCATCTCAGTCACTTTAACTCTTAACCTTGCTATGTTTTTTTCACATTTATCATTACCTGAAACTATATTTGCTTGCTTATAGATATAGCCTCTCTTTCCTCAAGTTCCATGAGAGCAGGCCTATAGCAGTATCCCTGACACACTGCAGATGCTCAACAAATATTTCTTAAGTGAATGTTCTATCATTTTCCTGATCACCAAGGCTTGAAATTTCAGGAATCACTGGACTTTTTCTGATACGAGTTAACAATGGAGCAATAAAGCATTAACACACAAATATGAGCATAATAGCAAAGATTTTTCCCATTGTTTTCCAGTACTTGAAAAATCTACCAAAAAAAAAAAAAAAGTATTTTA
>CAUYQG010133519.1:0-24891 GCA_963574415.1 Tarsius wallacei | reverse complement strand
GCGCGCACTACCACGCCCGGCTATTTTTTTGATTTATTGTAGAGATGAGGTTTCGCCTGCCCAGGCGGGTCTCGAACCCGCGGGCTCAGGCAATCCACTCACCTCAGCCTCCCAAGGCGCGGGGTTACAGGCTGAGCCACCGAGCCCAGCTGGTTCTTAGTTTTTACTAAGGGGATGTATACCTCATTAAGTGCCATAATATTAAGTGTGTCAATGGGATGTGTTAGTAGGAGATTAAAATAGTCTGGGAAATGTAGTTTTTTTCCCACCGCTACACCAATCCAGCACTTCAGAGCAAAGTGTAGAAGTGTGGGTATGGGACTGAGCAACAATAATTGAATATTGACAAAGTGGAACCTTAAATATATGATTTAACCTACCAGACTGTATTGTAAGATACATGCTATAATGTGAAGTCTATGGATGTGATTTATATTTGACATATTGGTGAAGAATATCAGTTCTCAGTAAGATAGTGTTCAAATTTTGACCACCTTATATATCTAGTTTTGTCTTTAAACTTGATATTTTTTCCTTTAAAGGGCTCTTAGTTTTTACATTTGTAAAATGGAAGATGTAAACCTTATTAAGTGCTATAGTATTAAGTGTGTCAATGACCATGGCACATAGTGTCAATACGGACACCATCTGCCAACATTGAAGCTGGGAAAATTGGATAACTATATTCAGAAAAATGAAATGTGATCCCTATCTCTCCCCATAAACAAAAATTAATTGAAGTGGAATAAAGACTCAAATGTCAGACCTGATACCAGAACAATCCTAGAAGAAAACCTCTTCTGGACATTGACTTAGACAAATAATTTATGGCTACAACTTCAAAAGTAAATGTAAAAAAAACCAAAATAAGTAAATTCAACTAAAAAGTAGTGATGGTGATTTTGTTCATGAAGGTATCAGCATGAGTGGTGATAATGTTGAAAGTTAATACTGATAACATTTTTCCATAGTGAGAGAATTCACGGTTTTGCTCATATTTTCTAAGTAATCAAAGATTCTCCAAATGCTAATCATTGCTAAGGGTTATGAGGAACTATTTAGAACTTTTAGAAATAAGTGATACAAAGCTGCTTTGGGATTGTCAAACTGATTCTGGCATTTTGGAGGGATGGTGGGTAAGGGGAGAGAGAATGATACAAGAGAGACAGCAATCACTGATTGACAGTTCTCTGCTAGGTATACAATTAAATTAAGTTTTTACCCAAGATAGTCCCCTCTCTGAAGAAGCTTATTGTTTAATTACAATGTTATTGAAATTATGTATATGATGATGATATTATTGAAATATAAACTACAAGTCTAGGTTCCTGGATGTAGGGAATGAGGGAGGGAGAGTAGAAATTAAAGAGGAGGGAATATACAGTTAGAAGATGCATTAGAGTGTTAATTTTTCTTTCTTTCCTTCTTTTCTGAAAAGTGAATTTTTTGTATCATTTACAATTTTAGAAAATTTATTATTCTATCCTTTTTATTTTTTAAATTGAGAAACAAAAAATTTTCCCATTTATTAAATTTTTCTAAAGTATTAGAGTCTATCTTTCTACTTCTTGACCCCTCAGACAAAGTTTTTGACATCCCAGATATTTTCTATGCTAATACAATCCAGTGTAATGCAGGAGCATGCCTCCAACATACAACCAGTGGTACAACTGTCACAGTCAAGGCTGGTATTGATGCTTAACACCCCCACCAAAGATGGCAATTATCCAAACTTTGTCACTCTCAGCAGGTTCACTTACTCTCTTTGAATACAGAGTGCAAACCATGAAAATGGTGCCTTCTAAACGTGAGCTTTCTCAAGAAATGTAAAAATTCAACCTCTCATCACCCAGTGTCAGAAATACAAGAAATGGACTTGACAGGGAATATAGTGTATTTATTTTGATCCAGACACTGCTACTCTGGTATCCTTTACTGGATTTTTATTTAATTTGGCCCTTACAGCATCCTTTGAAGTAGTGTTTGCTCAGCTCAGGGATCCCGCTAGCAACAATGCCTGATCAATAGCAGCCTTTTTATTGGTTCCTCATGACAATGTGGGTCCCTGAACTTGTCTGTTTCCATTTGTAAGTCAATCCCTGCCTCCAGTATGAGTCAACAGGTAAGTTTTTTTTCTTTTACCCCCCACAGACTCTGTGGGGGGAAAAAGAGAAGCTGCAACATTGCCAGCACTTAAAATAGAGTAGTCAGGCAGAAAAAAATAGAACACGATTTTACCTAGTATCTTGCCTTGAAAAAAACCAAGTGGGAATTTCAACTCTGCTTGAAATCATTTTAGTGAAACAACAACAGAAACTACTACACATCTATATGTGTACACAATCAAACAAAATCACAATATAGACAGATATATGCATATTTCATCCCCAATTATCTTGACAATGGAGGAAATCTTTACGGCTACATCAGCTGTGAATACTATATAATGTCATATCTTGAAAATATGTGTGGGTGTATGAGTGTAAAATTAGGTATAGGCCAACTTCTTAAAGTTAAAAATATAAAAACCTTTCTACACACTATGGGTTCTTCTATTTATAATTTTCTACATGGATCTCTCTTGCTTTCTTTCAAACAAAAGATAACTGTTCATCATACCCTTAATGGCTTCCAGATCATTGAATAGAAGGATATTTAAGTCAGCACATCAATTTCCTAAAATGAAATTTTAAAAAACGTGTCTCATATTGTAGCAGGCATGAATTCTGGGGCATAAAGTAGCATAATTATTCCCACTCCCACCTCTGTACAACTGTCAAGCCATAAAAATACTTCGTGGTTTCACTATCTGAGTAACTTCAAGAAATAAAAACTTATAAGAGTCTGATACTTCAGGGAAGAAAACATAACAGAAAAAATTTTAATGGAATTATACACTAAGGAAGATTTTCATGTGGATAGGTAGATCTGGCATTGGAGGAAATTTCGAAACACATTGTGCATAGGGATCTGTTGCTTAATTTTTATAAAGTGAGCCTACCTGTTCAAAATCATTGGGCCAGGCTCTAATAACACATCTAGGAGACAGAGAACTTGTGTGGTTTCTGCTGATTAGTCAAAGGAAGTGAAGATTGAAAGTAACATACTAGTAAATGTTCAACAAACAACTGTCTGCAGAAAACAAAACAAAAAAATGAGGCTTGTAGTGTTTTACCATTTTCCTGGTGCAAATATTTTTATCCTGGCTAATTTCAAGCTACCACATAGCATCATTGAAACCAGAGTTGAGACAAGAAGTCACAACTGGTTCTTTTGAGTCCCTGGGAGTCATTTCTAGCTGACCACTGATACTTGTTCAGAAGGGAATCAGCTATGTTGAATGTCATAATTTAAAAGACGAAATATGTTGTCCTCGTTTTTCTACCCAACTCCCCTATAGGAGTTGAAGCTAGCTTTCTCCTTTAGCATAGGGTCTTTTCTTGTTCTACCTGAGTGGCTTTCACTTTTCTTGTCTTTAGTGCTTAGCCAGGCATCAATCTGATGTGTAAAATACAGAGACAGTACAATAATAGGTTATGTCTGAAGATCACAGAAATTCAAATTTAAAATAATCACTTGAACTTTTTTATTTTGCTTTTTTAGATATAATCTTTATGGGATATAGAAGTTTATGTTAGTACAATTGGGAGAGAAAATTGGAGGGAGACTGAACAAGACCTTATTCATAAACTTTTTAATGAAAGTTTTCTTCTTGAATAAAATTTGACCAGAGCATTGCCTGCTTGTCATGGTACAACTGGCTTGGCAACATGAGAACAATAAAATTTTCTAAAAATTTTGGGAAAATCATTTCTATCTACTCTCGCACCTAAAAGGACATACCTACTTAAAAGGGGTTCCTGGCACTAGCAACTATTGCCTTTGAGACTATGGTACTTATTCATAAGAGAGTTGCTTATCTACCAGGGCAAAACAAATTAGAGAGATTTTTATTATTCCCCAAACACTTGTTACTCAGAGTGTGGTCTGTGGACTAGTAATATCTGCATTACCTGGGAGCTTGTTAGAAAAGCAGAATTTCAATCCCAAATCCAGGACAAATGAGCCAGAATAGTTTAAAATATGCCCCAGTATTTTGTGTGCTCATTAAAGTTTGATGGTGGCTCATGCCTATAATCCCAGAACTTTGGGAGGCAAAAGAGAGAGGATTAAAAAATAGCTGAGTGTGGTGGCGTGCACCTGTAGTTCCAGCTACTTGGAAGGCTAATGTGGAAGAATTGCCTGAGCCCAGCAAGTCGGGACTGCTGTGGCCGTGATCGTGCCACCGCACTCCAGCCTCAGCAAGAGTGAGACGCTGACCTAAATCACTGTCTTAAAGTCCTCCTTAGGTGGTATGAAATCTTTCTTTTCATTAAAACCTAGGCATTTAGCCGGGCTCTGTGGCTCAGCCTGTAATCCCGCGCCTTGGGAGGCTGAGGTGAGTGGATTGCCTGAACCCGCGGGTTCGATACCCGCCTGGGCAGGCGAAACCTCATCTCTACAATAAATCAAAGAAATTAGCCGGGCGTGGTAGCGCGCGCCTGTAATTCCGGCTACTCGGAAGGCTGAGGCAGAAGGATCGCTGGAGCCCAGCAGGTCGAGGCTGCGGTGGCAGGGAGCAGCCACTGCACTCCAGTCTGGGCGACGGAGTGAGATGCCAACTCAAAAAAAAAAAAAAAACCTAGGCATTTTATAGCAAAAAAAAAAAAAAAAATCTATCAATAGAGTACAGAGACAATCCACAGAATGGGCTAAAACTATTTGTAATCAATGTAACTGACAAAGGCCTAACATCCAGTGTCTACAAGGAACTTAAACAAATTGACAGGAAAGAAACAAACAACCCGATCAAAAAGTGGGCAAAGGACATGAACAGACACTTCTCACAGGAAGACATTCAAACAGTCAACAAACATAAGAAAAAATGCTCAGCCTCACTAATCATCAGAGAAATGCAAATCAAAACTACAATGAGATACTACTAAACACCAGTAAGCATGCCTATCACTAAAAAGTCAAAAAAAAAAAAAAAAACCAATAGATATTGGCGCAGGTGTGGAGTAAAGGGAATACTTCTACACTTTTGGCGACATTTACATTTAGTTTAACCTCTATGGAAAGTAGTGTGGCATTTTTTCAGAGAACTAAAAACTGAGTTTCTATAGGATCCAACAATTCTACTTCTGGAAATGTACCCAGAGGAACATAAATCATGCTACCAAAAAGACTTGCACATGTATGTTCACTGCGGCATTATTCACAACAGCACAAACATGGAACCAACTCAGGTGCCCACTGAAGATGGACTGGATAAAGAAAATGTGATGCGTACAAACGATGGAATATTATTCAGCCATAAAGAACAAAGTCCTGTCCCTTGCAGCAACTTGGATGCAGGTGGAGACCATCAGACAAAGCGAACTATTATAAAAACAAAGAAGTGAATATTGCACATTCTCACTCAAAAGCAAACCTTGATCACCGGTCACATGAACACAATGTGGAAATGGCAGACACTGGGTATTGCTAGAGGAGGGAGGGAGGAAGGAAGGGAGGAGGGAGAGAACAAAGCAACACACTGGGTACCAGGTCCACTGTTAAGGGGAGAGGACTTGCTAGAAGTCCAAACCTCACCTGCATGCAATTCACTTAGATAGTAAATCCTTACATGTACCCCACAAATCAGATAAAATAAAATGCTACTTCCACAGTTCAAGATATTTAAGTATTAAAAAACAGACAAACAAAACCTGGGCATTCTTTCCAAGGTGAGTCCTTGTTTTTGTTTGTTTGTTTGTTTGTTTGTTTTTGAGTTGGAGTCTCACTCCATCACCCAGGCTAAAGTACCGTGGCAAGCTTATGGCCACCCCAGCATCAACCTGTTGGGCTCCTGCGATCCCTCTACCCCAGCCTTCCAAGTAGCTGGAACTACAGGCGTGTGCTACCATGCTCATCTAATTTTTGATTTATTATAGAGACGAGGTCTCACCAAGTTCCCCGAACTGGTCTCGAATCCGCAGGCTCAGGCAATCCGCTCGCCTTGGCCCCCCAAAGTGTTGGGAGGACAGGATGAGCTACCGAGCCTGGCCCAAGGTGAGCCCTTGTAATCCAGGTCTTCATTATTCTGACTGATTCAAACTAACTTCAGACAGACAATGCAGATGGATTATTGTAGTCTCTCCTCGGTGCTGGTGACTAAATGCACTGCCAACATTCATTAAGGGTATGGATCAATTCAATGTACATGACAAGGGCTCACTCTTGCCTTTCAAACACAGAATTGAATAAGTGGCATGCTCACAATTTTGCAACATGTATAGCCTCAGAAAAATGACTGAGAGGAAATATATAAAAATGTTAATAGGGTTTATCTCAAAGTAGTAAAACTTCAGGCACTTTTAATTTTATTTATTTTTTAAAAATCTTCCAAATTTTCTACAAAGTGGTTTTATGTTTTAAAAACTTTTTTAAAAAAGAGAAAACATAAAATAGAAAACCTCTATGAGTTTTTCTAAGGATGCAATCAATGGATAGTTACTTATGATTAATAAATCCTATGATCAATTACTTTATTGTTGTAATTAAATATTTATAAGTATTTAGTATGTTTCTTTTTTTATCACCAAACTGCTGTTTTCCTAAAAGCAGTGAATATTTCCAGTATGGCATCTGGAAATAAGTAGGCGCTAAATAAATATTTATTGAATGAGTAAAAGTCAAGGAAGGGCAAGAAATATAATTTAGAGTAATGTCACCAGGGCCAGATATAGATTATAAAGTTAGGGAGATGATATTTTCTTATTTTCTCCTTTTTTTAGAATCCTTTATCTTTCTAACCTCCCCAAGTTATTGTCCCATTTTGGTCTTAACTCTCAACATATTTACTGCCTTTCTTTCTCTTTCTTTCTATCTCATCGCTAATGAACCTCAGGTGCACAGTATTAGATCAACCATAATCCTTTAACTTATGACAAACTCGCACCATGTTTTCACAGCCGTATTCTTCCCTTTTAGCTTTTTATTGTTTATTTTCAATAATATACTTAACACTGTGAATCTATCACTCAATCTAATAAGAACATTGCCAATAACCTAAATAATCTGATATGCTCCCTTCTAAGATATCCACTATACTTAATTTTCTCACCTAAGGTAAGCACCATGCTTAATTTTATATTTATTGAAGTGTCCCACTCCTCATTCATAAAGTCATAAGCTATCTGGTTTTTAAATTCCCCACTCTTCTCATAATAAAACATGGTATCTGGATAGAATCTGACTTATCATTTCCAGGGAGATGCAAACATCTAACAGATGCTCAATGCAGTTACTTTTAAAGGTAACTGGATGTAATTTCTATTTGACTGGCACTACGTAATAAAATAAGATTTTCTAGTGCCAAAGACTTATGTAGAAGATTCTTTTGGCTTACACAATAAGGAAGGAACAGAGGATACCTTTAATTCTGGCTTTGATTTAATGCTGCTCTACCATTTGCCAACTATAAGACAATAAACAAGTTGTTAAACCATTGTACGCCTTACCTGTAAAATGGGAATAAAAGTAGCTTCCTCACAGGGAGGTTAAATTAAATGGGGATAATATTTATAATTAGCATAGTATCTGGCCCAATGTATTAAATAAACTTAGCTACAAAAAAAGAGCAGCTGTGGAAATGAGAGTTTTTATTATTATTATTGTATTTATCTACTCTGCTTTTCAGGTTGCCTGTGGACCGACCATATACACTCTCTGCAGTGGCATTGAGAACCGTATTCTCTCCGCCATGCTGTGAGAGCCCAAATAGCACAAGCCCAGGGAATCTGTGAGGAGAAGCAAGATATAAATTCAAGAGATTGCAGGAGGCTCTCGCTGAACTGAGCCTGAAATTACATGAAAAGAAATCTTTTAAGAGTTATTTCCTATTCAAAAAGGACTTGCTGCATTATTAAATTCCACCATACTGGGAGCAATGCTCCTTCACATTTGTGATTTCAAATCTTACTTTATTACTGCTCCAGCCCGGATGGGGTGAAGGAAGCGGGGAAAGAAATGCTGCTGAGCAGTAGATCATAAGGGAGATATTTGCAGAAGTGAGAATAGTTCGAGCTTTCTATCTACATTTGTGGGTTACTTTTAACTTTTCAAAACCACTTTTATACCTACCTTCTCTAATGGGGTTGGTAGCAAGCACCTAAGCCCACAGTGAAGCCAGGACCCTGGGATGTAAAGCTCCTAGATAATAAATCTACACCCCTGTCTACTCATTCTGTTTCTTAAAAACAGTCAGAAAAATAAGAACACTGCAGCTATTTATAAAAGCATATTCATTTATTTGGTATCTACCATGTGTGTAATATATGCTGTATATTTTATATACAGGATCTATGTAGTTTTTAAAACAACTCTTTGAAATAGCTGGTTTTGTTTGTTTGGTTTTTTATTTTTTCCTTTTCAGTGACTTGCTGAAAGTCCTATAAATAGTAAGTAGCAGACCTTGGAATGGAATATAGAAATTGAACACAAAACTTGTGTTTTAACAACTCTGATAAAATACTGAAGACTTAGTTCTTGCTCAGAAATAAATAAGAGATACAGCAACCAGTGGAAGCTTCTGCTCTGAGCTGCAACAGAGCAGACCCTCAGAAAGAGAAGAGTATTTCACTGCCAGTCTTTATTTAAGTGACTGGAGTGCACTCCAAGACACATAGAAGGCAGAGAAGTCAGGAAAGGGTGATTCTAAAAGACCGAGGCGGTGGCAATAAATATAGCGGAACACATGGAGGGCAGGAAAACTACAGTCAGAGTGCTGGCCAGCTGGGTGGCCAGGAAAGAGTTGCATAAAAGGATGAAGATTCAGTACAATGCCATCTGTGACCTGTTTCTGTGACTACATAACTCACTAGGTTAAAGGTAAATAAATCTCAATCCCTGCCAGCTGAAACGGTCACTTAATTGACTTGCCTAAGAGCAAAATTCCTTTGGAGACTAACTCAGGTTACCTGGTACATTGTATTTATGCTGGTCTATAATTAACCAAAGAAATATAAGCTTTATAAATAAAAAAAAAGTCTCACTTACTTAGAACTAGTGGACTCAAGAGCCTGGAGAGCAATGGGAATCCTTTGTAAAAAATGGAGGTGGTATCTAGACTTGAATCTGGCTCACCAGAAATCATCACTATTCCTTCCTTAGGTATTTTCTGATATTTCTGTGCTAACAGGGGGTGTTTTGATACTATCTTTCCTCTTTTCACCTAGTCATGACTCTTCTATTTTGTGCCCCCTCTTAAATTATCCTCTTACTCAAGGTTACACTGCAATTCCACCTGCCTGTGTACCTTTGGCTGGTCTCAGCAAGCCTTCTCTACCCTCGCTTCAGCCTGTCGGTCAGAGCTCATTCCCTCTTCATCATGGGGTCAATGAAAGTCTTATCTCTCCAATCCTTGGAGGTAGGACTAAGACCGTGGCTCTCCTATACCCACCAATAGCAGACCAACTGAGGATGTGCTCAATAAACCATTTCTTAGGGACTACAGCTCCGGCATTTTCTCAACCACGAATTATAAAAAAATTTAAAAGCATCCCAAATATTTGAGATAAAGGGCAACTTTGGTTTCCTCACCACAGAAAAGTCACTCGACTGTGATCGCTGGTTGTGGTTGGGTTAGGAAAAAAATTATTATTTTCATGATTCAGGGACCCTAATGATTCAGGTTGTATCTACTCCGCCAATAGATCGGAGTCCACGGCAGTTGCGGCCATGAGGAAGCACTCTCCTGATTCAACCGTCCCATCCTGATTCTGCAGTGACTACAATTTTCTATATCACCTCATATCCCCAGCAGATGACTTAGAAATGGAATGTTTTATTTGGAGGCATACTGAAAGATACAATAGATTCTTACTGTTCAAGACAGTTATGCAGTTAGTTCCCCACATACAAACAAGTGTTCTGAGAACGTGTTCCTAAGTTCAATTTGTTCGAAAATCCAACAAAGTTAGTTGAGGTACTCAACAAACACAATTGGGTATATAGTACTGTACTGTAATAGATTTATAATACTTGTCATACAAATAATACATAAAAAATAAACAGAAAGGAAACATTTTAAATCTTACAGTACAGTACCTTGAGAAGTAGAGTACAGCATGACAGCTGGCATACAGGGGCTGACGTCAAGTGAACAGGCAAAGAGTTATCGACTGAAGGAGGGAGGGGAGGTGGGAGATGATGGTAGATATGAAGGGACATTAGAAATAGGAGACAGAGGGCAAGCTGTAATTTCACTCACACCTGATGTTGATGTTCAGGTTTTGGTTCCTTGCTGGATTCATTCTATCTATACTCATGGGATAAAAACGAGTGATGACTACCATGTTTTTTGCCTCACTCCACTGTCTCAATTATTTTCACTTTTGTTTCCATTGTTATTGCTCGGCACGTTTAGCAGTACCAGCTACATCACAGATGCTTCTATGCTTGTTTCTAGACAACTGAGCTTGAAATAAAGATACTTTACTACTACTGTACTCTATACAGCACAGTTCAGTAAAGTACACAAAAGCACAACCACTTGTAGCAGACACACACATGTGACAATGTATATCAGTCATGTGAACTAACTTATGTGATTGGACATGTGAATGCACATCCGTATCTTCGAAAGTTCGCAGCTTGAAGGTTTGTATGTAGGAGACATACTGTCATCTGAAAAGTCAGTGTAAGCATTTAATTAGTGAATACTAAATAATTGCTCTTAGAATAGATACAGGGCTAGGCTTCTAAGAGCTGCTATGCATAACATTTTCTTCAACTAATCAATATATAACCTTGTTTAATGAGTGTTTCCGTTTAGACATCTTATTTTATATTGTTGATTCATTAACATTGAACTTGCAGCCAAAAACACCATACCTCATACCCAAATGAAGCTTTTCTAACATATTTATTTCTCTGTAAAGCACATCAAAACCTCCTCTTGCTTAATATCCCTAGATCTCACCTCTGCATTATGCTCAGAGGCCATTTTAAACAACAACATCACCAACAGAAATTTTAAAATTACAAAAAGTATGATGTCAAGTAGACCATGAAAAGATGAATTTACAATTTGAGAATTCAAACAAGATTAGGCACGTTGGTGACACACATTCTTCACCACTCCATGCATGTGCATGTCTGTGAAAGACCACAAAAGTGTTTGAGTATTGATTTTGAAGTTACTATTAAATGTTAGCAATTAGGTGAATTGGCAAACACAGAATCAGTGAATAATAAGGAGTGGCTGTGCTTTTCAATGCATCTATTTTCGTTTAGTATTTATATCACATCTTAGATCTGGGGATTCTTCAGTAATCCACTTTAGTAAAATGGTGTGTGCTCTTTCATAGGGGAGGATAAATCCATACGTTCTCTGGAGTTGAAGGAATCTCAAGCAATTGGAGTCATTGTAACCTATTTAATCATGCTTTGCTACTGAAGATTTTTTTAGTCTTTATGGACATTGAAACTCAGAAGAACACAGGCTTTGCAGTTGTAGAGATCTAAATTTAAAACCAGATTATGCTACTTATTAGGTGAGTAGTTATTCACCTTCTTGCACGGAGGCTACCTTATTTAAAACATCAAAAATACAACACCTTCTTTGCAGGGCTTGAAATAACATATATGGAAAATGTCTGTCATAAGCATACATTGGGTTTGCTGCTTTTCTTCCCCTCCTATTCAAGGTATCCTGGAATGAAGCAAATTAGATGGTATGTTTTCTACAATGTCAAGGTGGAAATGGGCAAATGGAACATATAGATGGTCTGAGACTATGTGTAAGAACTAGCTATTTCCACAGGTTAATTAAAAAACATATATTGTATTCTTCTCTAATAAAAATATGAATATTATGAGGAGATAAGGCTTTTTTCAAGCAGTTGGGAAAGAACAAGCAGAATTACAACTATAAAAATAGGTATACATTTGGGCAAAGTCTGTATAAGAATGCATGGACACAAAAATAGTTGTTTCCGAGTGATAGAATTATGGAAAATTTTTTTTCTTCAAAATGTTCTTAAATGTTATACTTTTTTTTTTTTACAATACAAATGCTATGCCTATGAAAAGAAATATAATGAATGAAGCAATCAGAGACTGTCTTGAAATAAAGCAGTAGCGTGATATCAAGACAATGACAATGAGAGATAGATTACATTTTTTAAATTCATATCAAGCAGAGGGCATTTTCCGGAAGCCTAAGATGGTTGCTCAACAAAGAGTGTTGACAACATACTAGAGAGAGAGAAATAGGAAAGGGGATATGGGCATGGCATAACTCCTTTCAAGTCTGTTTCTCCTACCACCTTCTGATTTCACCATTGATTTTTGTTACTTTGCATATTATTAGCAACTTTGGCCAGCTCTGTGCTTCCATCCTTCCTTTTCTCCTTACAGAAAATTTATATGCAGCTTCCCAAGAATTGCCTAAGAATAACCAGGTATGTGAGAGAGAAAAGACAGGAAGTCCCTGTCCAGCTTTCAGAGGAGTTTTGCATGGTGATGTATCAAACTCTGTGGAGGGCTTCCTGTAGAGGAAAAGTAAGTGGGGAAAGAATCTCTACAGCCTCAGTGCCTGTCAGGTTGAGCTTCCAGACAACATGCATTCTATTTTGTTGGTCTATTCTTCTTTTCAAATTGTATTTGGCTCTTTATTGGAGGGGGAGATCATGCATCTATTTAATTTATACAATATTTGAAACCGAAGGTCTTTGCCCTACAGTATGGCATTACAGTGACTTAAATTCTACTTCCATGTGCATATTTTATAGAATATAATTTAAAATATAGGCTCTTGGGTATAAACAATGTATAATTATATGATCACAATAGCTGATCAGTTATAAATTGAAGCAAGGTTTTTCACACTGATATCAACTTGCACATTTATTCTAACAACCAGATAGCGCTTCATCCTAGAATTTTCCTACATATTTTTTAAAGACCTATGCAAATAAGATATTTCCATTTATATTAATACTGTCTATATTTTTCTAGAACTTATTTGAATTTCTCAAATACGCAAAAAGAACTGATATACAGTGTGTATTAAAGCCTGTGTTTCAGTCTGGATACTGTTGGACAAAGTGCCACATGCTTGGTGCCCAGAAGAATGGGCTGTGAGAATCATTCATGCTCTTCACAAAATATTGGTGGTTCTTATATTACAATCACATGCAACAAGTGTACATCCATGCCTTCTTTTAACGATGTCAGGGTCATATGATGGGCTTTGGCCAATGAAACATGTGCAGAAGAGACATGTATCATTTCTGAAAGTGAACTTTAAAAGCAAGTGAACAATTTTCCACTCTGCCCCTTCTCACTGCTTCAGAGATTTAAAAACACATGGTAAAATGAAACCTTGGCCAGTCTGGGGCTGTGAGGAGTCAAGATAAGCAGAGATGCCCACTGGTCTGTGGTGAACACGTAGCATTGAGTAAGAAGTAGGCATCTACTTTATAAAGCCACTGAGATTTTTGGAGCTATTTGTCACCACAGCATAATAGAGCTATCCTGGCTGAATTACAATGAGTAAAGCTCTGAGAAGTTTTTCAACTGTTATTCATAGCCTTTAGAAAAAAAATGTATTATTTAGCATTTGACACAATGGAAATATATATGAATTGCACAGTCGTCTCTTTGTATCTGTGGAGGATTGAACCCTCCAAGGATATCAAAATCCACAGATGCTTAAGCCCCTGATATAAAGTGGTATAGAATTTGCATATAACCTATTCACATCCTCCTGT
The DNA here is from genome assembly GCA_963574415.1 of Tarsius wallacei. Classification (NCBI taxonomy): domain Eukaryota; kingdom Metazoa; phylum Chordata; class Mammalia; order Primates; family Tarsiidae; genus Tarsius; species Tarsius wallacei. Next base: position 11,092 of record CAUYQG010133519.1, on the reverse strand, counting down.
GTATTTTAAAGTATCTGTAGTTTATTGAAAATACATAATACAATGTAAATACTATGTAAATAGTTGCCATAGTTGATTGTTTGGAGAATGACATGAAAATAGCCTGTACGTGTTCAGTACAGACATAATCATCATAGGCTTAACTACATTTTCAATCCATGATTGGTTGAACCTGTGGATGCAGCACTCAGCAAGTTACAAAGCATAAAAATAAGCAAGCACACATGAACTTATCACCCAATTTAAGAACTAGAACATTCACATATTGTTTGACATTTTCTTTCTGCTTCTCTTACATCTTAACCTCTGATCTCCTCCCTAGATATAACCACCAATGCTTGATTTTTAATTGGTACATATAAGTTAAATATTTAAAACAAAACAGGGTGCATAGACCTGTTAGACCATATAGATGATAGTATTATTTTTGGAAAGTACTCATTATCTTTTCAATCACATTCTTTGTATATATGAGTAAATACTTCTACTGTAATAGAGTAAGTCCCCTACATACGAATGAGTTCTGTTCCAAGAGCACTTTCGTAAGTCTAATTTGTTCTAAGTCCAACAAAGTTAACTTAGGTACCCAACTAACACAATGGGCTATATATTACTATACTGTAATAGGTTTGCAATACTATTCATACAAATAATACATGAAAACAAATATACAGTACTGTACAGTAAAGTATACAAAAGCACAACCACTTGCAGAACATGCACGCAAGTGGCAAGGTGTGCCAGACACATAAACTTACATGACTGGACATGTGAATGCATGTTCCCATCTTTGAAAGTTTACAACTTGGTTTGTATGTGGAGGACTTACTTTACTGTAGTTCACACTTACTGAGCACTTACTATTTGCCTAATATTGTATTAACAGCATTATATGTATTAATTCCTTTCTTTGAGGTAGGAACTATGTTTATGCCTATTTTAAAGATGAAACCGCTAAAGCCAGAAATTAAATTCCTTATTCAAGTACAGACATATTAAAAATCAGAGATCTGGAACATTTGGCTCCTGTCTTAGATTCTTACTGTGGCAACAAATTACCACAAAGTTGGTGGACTAAAGCACCAGCAGCTTATCGCCTTGTATTCTGGAAATCAGAAGTTCAAAATGAGTCTTACTGCACTAAAAAAAAAAGTGCTTAGCAGAGCTGAATTCTTTCTGGAGGCTTTAGGGAAGAATCCATGTCCTCGTCCTTCCCAGACACTGGCATTCCTTGGCTTGTGGCACCTTTCTCTATTTTCAAAGTTTTAGCATGTTCAAATCTCTTCCTGACCCTGACTCTTCCGCCTCACTCTTTTATGTATAAAAACCCTTGTGATTAGAGTGGGCCTACCCAGATAACACAAAATAACCTCCCTGTCTCAAGATCCTTAACTTACACACAACTTCAAAGTCTCCTTTACTGTGTAAGGTAATATATTCACTGAGTTCCGTACACCAGGATGTGAACAACTTCTGGGGGCAGGGAGGTATTATTCTGTCTACTGTAGCTTCAAAACCTGTTGTGTTAGTCACTGCACAATACTGCATCTGAAGAGATAATAGCCACACACAAGTCTACTTTCATGTGAAATATTTAAAACCAGCAGTAGCTTCAATTGAAAACACATTCTCTGATGATGAGAGAAGCCGAGCACTTTTTCATGTGTCTGTTGGCTGCCCATATATCTTCTTCTGAGAAGTGTCTATTCAGGTCTTTTGCCCACCTTTAAAGGGGGCTGCTTGTTTTTTTCCCTTCGGTGCATTTGAGTTCCTTGTAGATCCTAGATGTTAGGCCTTTGTCAAATATACAGTTGGCAAATATTTTTTCCCATTCTATGGGCTGTCTCCCTGCTCTCTTGATGGTTTTGTTTGCTTTGCAGAAGCTCGTTAATTGATGAGGTCCCACTTGTCTATCTGTTTTCTTAAGGTATTGGCCTTTAGGATTCAGAATAGGAATTGGTTCCCAGTTCCAATTTCCATAAGGGTGTCTCCTGTGTTTTCTAAGATTCTTATATTTTGAGGTTTTATGTTTAGGTCTTTGATCCAGAAATGCAAATCAAAACCACATTGAGACACCACCTAATCCCTGTAATAACGGCCATCATTAATAAAAACAAACAACAACAGATGCTGGTGAGGATGTGGTGAAAAAGGAACACTTCTACACTGCTAGTGGGAATGCAAACTTGTACAACTTCTTTGGAAAATAGTGTGGCAATTTCTGAAAGAACTAGAAATTGACCTTCCATATGACCCAGCAATTCCCCTATTGGGAATATACCCGGAGGAACTCAAATTATTCTACAAAAAAGATACCTGCACACGTACGTTTATTGCAGCTCTATTCACAATAACAAAAACATGGAACCAACCATGTTGCCCATTGAAGCTGGACTGGATAAAAAAAAGTGTTACGTATACATAATGGAATATTATGCAGCCATAAAGAATGACAAATATATGGACTTTGCAGAAACCTGGGTGGATTTGGAATCGATCATACTTAGTGATTTATCACAGAAACAAAGAATGGAATTCCATATGTTCTCACTCATAAGAGGACCTCGAACAATTATAATGCTATAAGAAAGCAATTGGCAGTAATGGGAAACTGTCACAGCTATTATGCTTTGGAAGCCATGATACTGAGGTAACATGCAGTATTTTGATTAGGAGACTGTGGTATAGGTTTGGTCCTAAGGGGAGTAGGCTCAGATGCTCCAAATTTTAAGTACACATGAAAGTGATTATTGTTCTGTGGTTTTTCTCATGCCAGCCAAAAATATTAACACGTCTAAAGAATTAGTTTGAAATCTCAACTATGAGGTTAGTGTATGAAATAAAACTTCCAAAAAGCCTAAAATATACAGTTAGGGCATGAATGAGTGATTGGCAAATGATTTTGGCTACAATGGCTTAAAGCCCATAAGACATTGGGGATTTCCTCTTTAGGGCTTTTGCAAAAACTATTCACTATTTTCTTTTCTGTTTTCCTTTCCATTTTTGATACTACATTCTAGTGACATATTAATACCAATATACTGTTAAATGTAGAATTCCCTTCTGATTACCTGCCATTGAGCTGTGCCCTATGTAAACAAGTTCAAACCTCACCATGCAAAGCCTAGTGCCATCTAAAGAAATAAAACTTAAGATATGCCAGTACAGAGACCTCATTTAAGTCTTTAAAGCCTTCAAAAGCACCAGTTTAGATGCAAATACTTCTGAAGTGTCATTTACCTTAATTGGGCAATTCCTTAATCAATAATTAATACTGTAGTTTACAATCTTCTGAATGTGAAATCTATAAAACATGAGGCCTAGAAAGGGCATCTATTAGGCATTCAGGTGTGGAAAGGAGAATTGTTAAGTTGGGTTAAAGAGTTTTAGAAACTTTATCAACTTCACTATTTTATTAAATGGTGAAGTTGCGCATTAATAATTAATTAATTAGGCGTATATGATAACTGTGCTTGTTTGTTTTTCTTTCCTCTCCTTCCCTTCCCTACAAATCTTCCACTACCTGGAAACCCAGCAGCCCAAGAACTCTTATTTATGTTGCCTCAAGTATTTGATAATTATTTGGGCCAATTTGTTCTTGGGGGAATTACAATACTCTAGGTAGTGGTAGAGTTTCAGTTAGTGTATAAAAGCCGAGAGACTTTCTCATTATTTCAAGAAGAGTTGATGTTCTTTCTTTCTCAATTTCAAACTAACTCAAACATGTATCAATTAGGATGTTCCCATATGTATAACAGTGACAGTCTCGACTGAACAGAATGGTTGTTCTAATTCTTTATGTTTTTTTAGGCCAGTTGTAGAATCCTGGGCTAAAAAAAACATAGTCTTACCAAGGAGGAAATTTCCTGACAGGATTGCAGGATGATTCTTCTTCTATTTGTTTTAGACCAGAACAAAAACCACAGGATCCAAATCATCTCTCATTTATTGTTTTTTTCCCAAAAATGTAAGTAGCTGCCACAGTCTCATCTTTTCAAAAACACAATGAACACAGCAAAACCTATAATATTTGCAAGGGAAATCAAGAAAATGGTCAAACATTCGTGCGTCAAAAGGATAGTCCCCTTTCCCCCTAACTATACCTCAGAAATCCTGGAAAGAAAAGTGAAATATTTTGTTGTATTTTATTTACTTGCTCAAATTTTACAAATCATCAGAGAAGAGTGATAGATTTAGAGGTAGGATTTCTAAAACTAGTTCTCCCACTTACCGGAATTGAATTATGAACAATTAATGTAACCTACTTTAATTCTGTTTTTCTAAATTATAGTGTGTGGTGCTATTAATGTGGTCAGTACATGTTAGGTAATAGCAGGGTACCCCACGAGCTTGGAGATGAATTTGCTCTCTGAGAATTTAATAAAGAAGTAGCAAAAGCCAGATCTAAATAATAATTCATTGATAGAGTGTGAGGAACACATTAACTCTTTCATATACTTGTATGTAAAATGACAATATTCCTCTGAGTGTTTATTCTCTCTCCTTTCTACGCAACAGCCCTAGGAGAGCGTGACAGCATTAGGACATCAACACATGGCGTGAAAGAAGAGAGCAGAAAATTGAAAGGTCTCTGTTTGGAGCTTATCTTGTGGCTGAAAAGAAGCAATCGAATCATTTTAGAAGGAAGAAACATGACAATGATTGTGTTTTAGGAGGATGAAGCTGGTGTTGTTGCAGTCTCACCTGGGCTGCTCTGTCAGCCTGAGATCTACATGGCGACCAAGGAGGTTAATGCACCCTGAGACCCAAGTGGCACCAAGGACATTATGGTGCCCTGGGACAGGGGGATGCCAACAGCCGTGGAGCCCTGAGGAGTACAGCTCTTAACTCCTGCTTGGAGAATCCCAAGTTATCAGGGAAGGGTAAAGTTCTCTTGCCTGGGTGAGTCCCAGATTCTTGTTTCACCACTGAGCAGAATAAGAATCATGAGCACCAGAGGGCGAGCAAATCAAAGTTTATTCAGAAAAGCAAGTGCTGCAGCTTTCAAGCGGGAGGGGGTCCCAAGTGGGTTGCTGGGGGAAGGTTGCTGAGGCCAGAGGGTTATAGGTCAGTAATAAGGACTAAAAAGTGGTACAGTGATGTAAAGGGCCAATGAGAAGAGGATTGAAAAGGGGCCAATTAGGAAAATGTGTGCAAAAAAGCAAGAAAGCAAGTGAAAAGGGAATGGGTGTGACTTTTGTCCAGAACTTGCAGCTTGTGGCTTCTTCAGGTAAGATGGAGTTTTACTGGAGACACGCCCTAAATGTCTCCCTAAACCGGTTTCTTCCTTACTCCTCTCTCAGTGTTAGTAACTGAATAATGTAGTGAACAGATTATACTCAAGAGGCATATCAGCCATGTATCCTGGAAGAGTCCGGAAAAGACATGCAGGTAAAAAATAAAGGACAAGCCAAGGTTTCCGGAAAGACCAGGAGTGAAACGTATCATGGGATTCAGGTGAAAAAAGGGAAATAAATAAGGTGACAAGTAAATGAAATTAGGTCATTTGGGTATAAAAATTAGAGGAGTTGGGCCAGGCATGGTGGCTCGTGGCTCATGCCTGTAATTCCAACACATTGTGAGGTCTAGGCAGGTAGATTGCTTGAGGCCAGGAGCTCGAGACTAGCCTGGGCAACATGGTAAGACCCCGTCGCTACCAAAAAAAAAAAAAAAAAAAGAAAGAAATCAAGCATGGTGGTAATTCCAGATACTCAAGAGGCTGAGGCTAAAGGATCACTTGAGTTCAGGAGGTCAAGGCTGCAGTGAGCTATAATAGCACCACTGCACTCCAGCCTGTGTGACAGAGTGACATTCTGTCTTTAAAAAAAGAAAGAAAGAAAAGAAAATTAGAGGAGGATGGTTTTTGGGGGTGTAGTTGCAATGGAATATTGAGATGAAATATGTCTGGCTTCTTCCAATCCCTAATCCACTTTCACCACCCTTCTTTACTAGTGTTTTGCCTCAAAAAGTTTACCGACATATTTTATCAATGTTCTCTCTTGCTGCTTGGCTTCTGCTCTATTGGGCTTGCCCAAAGAGGAATACCAGAACAGAAGGAAGGAGGAAACAGAGGCCAGGGTATTTGTTTCCCAGTTTCCCTGCTGTGAGGCCACTTTGAGCTGGCATGGTCCTGAAATCGCCACTCTTTCCATGGGTTCTATCAATAACTCTCACCACTCTTCCCAGGTGGTCTCTCAATAGCTTTCTGCTTCTGAGTTCCCTTGAGTGCGCCATTGTTTAATCCTCTTGGACCTAGTGGTGGGTCCCCACAGCTTCTATAATACTAACCCCTAGTTACTGTACCATCTCTTGTAAATATTCTCTTTGTAAATACTCCCTTAAGTTATTCTAACTTGAGATGCATGTGTTTCTTATTGGGATAGATAGAGTGGAAGATGTGATTTTAAGGATCCATGGCATATGAGAGAATGGATACAGCAAATATAAACCACTCATTGAAGCTATTTAGCTCTAAAAAGAAACTTAAGTAATAAGGTTGTAGGTTGAGAGAGGGCCAGAATGGAAATAAAATATTTAGGATGGATGGAGATGATTATTTTTATATATTGAGTCAAGAACACGTCCTGTTCTTTAGGTAGGCAGTTTAATTAGATAAAAGAAGCATCTGTGTGGGAGGCCTTTCACACATCCTATATTCTGGCAAATTCTCACCTCTAACTCTATTCACTCTTAATTGTCACGAATGGGAGATAGAAAATGGGAGTCTCAACTCTTGTTTTGAATTTGGAACCCAGAGAATGATTCCAGCATTACCAGCCATAGTTGCTAAGAGGATGATAAAAGTCACCGTATAGTCTTGGTTCAGAACCACTGTGAAATCATAAAATGGCAATGAAGAAAGCTGCTATGTAATAAAGCCAAGCAGAAACATGGTGGAGTTATTCCTAGCCAGAAGACGAGTCACACAAGGGGAAGTAACAAGAGAAGGAGGCCTCAGTGGGCATGGTGAGAGATAACAATTATCTCTGTAGATTAACAACTGCGAAATTTTGGCATCAATTAGTGACACTCCTATCTTTGTGGGCTATTGCAGTGGGCAAGGCATTATGTTATCCCTCCCCAAATTTAGCCTTCTGATTAAAGTACTTGCCTTCTTCAGAGAATTTACTTAATTAAAAGACAAGTAATCAAGACTCTATAACACAATGTCTCAACACATTCAAAATACTTTTTCACCTAACAACAGTGCAAGCATTAACACTATGAGTTCACACAGAAGAAAGAGATCAGTGAAGAAACCAACATGTACAAATAACTTATCTTTATATGCAATTGCACTGATAATCCATTGAATCTGAGAAATAGGCAACGTCCTAATTTTGTATATATAATTCATTAAGGCTTATGGTCTCCTTTGGTTTGAAGACTCCAGCTGTTGGTTATACAGACTCTGAAAAATTCCAACAGCCTTATTTTAACAGGCCAATCCCATCAATTACCCAAAAGTGCTAGATGCTGAGCTCAATGTGAGGTAAAATATAGTCAGCCTTGAAAGTCCATGGTATTTTTATTTTGCTGATATTTCTAAAATGTTTCAAATAACTGTAATACATGGAGAAATAACCATAGGCTTGAGCCCAGAAGGTGTTAACAGAACAATTGCAAAATACATGGCTTTTCTCAATATAAGTGAATTTACCTCCAGGCCCTCAAATGAAAAGGAAAAAAAAGAGCAGAGAACATCATAATGTGATAATTATAACACATTACTTAGTACTACCCCACAATTTTTGATAATATTCCTGAAGCTCAGATATGTATTAGAAAAGTTAGAGTAGAAAATTCGAAGAGAAAAAGAGGCAAACTAAATGTAAGTGGTATGAATCACTCCACAGACTTGAGGGTATCCAGCACACACAGATCTTTGACTTTTTCAAATAAACTGGTCAATCTTCCACCTGCTTAACATCAGGAATTTCAGTGTCTACATTCTTTTTTAAAATTTAATTATCTTGGGATTCTAGAAAAATTTTCAGTCTAAAGGAGTTTCAACACCACTGAATCAAGGTTGCCACTGCTTTGCATTAGTATAATGTGTTACCATTGATGACTTCTAATTTATGGGCTGATGGATTAGGCCAGCCCACCGCTTTGATGGTGTTACTGCTTGTTTAGGTTCTGTGGGAGCCACAGTAGGTTTTGAAGGAGAAGGATCCTTTATTCTACAGGGCAGGGATGATCCTTTCTTGGGTTCTCAGGATCACAGCACTTAATAATCAGCTACTTAAGTTGAGCCCAGCCTCAAAGTATTGGATTAGGACTCTTCACTCTGTCTACTCCCTCTCACATCTGAAAACATTATCTGCTTTTCTTTCCATTGACCTCCTCTCTCAGGGGTGTGGTACAGGTTTTTTTTTAAATTCTTGCAAATCAAAGATCTTGTTATATGCCTCTCTATGAACAATTGGATAGCTTGGGGTTTACTCAAATAAAACCTATCATTTAAGGGTAGCATCTCTCAATAATTTCAAGACGTATTACCTGTTAGAGTGTAATATTAAAAATATGGCATTTTTCTGACATAAGGAGAAAAGAGGAATAACAACATTTTTAAAAGACAAGTGACAGCTGGGTGCACTGGTTCATGCCTATAATCCCAACACTTTGGGAGGCCCAGGTTGGGGGGAGGATCATTTGAGCCCAAGAGTTCAAGACCAGCCTCGGCAACATAAATAGACCTTGTCTCTACCAAAATGTAAAAATAAAAAAACCCTATCTGGATGTAGTGGAGTGTACCTGTAGTCCTAGCTACTTGGGAGGTTGAGGCAGAAGGATTGACTGTGCCCTGAAGGTTGAGGCTGTGATGTGCTGTAATCACACCACTGAATTCCAACCTGGGCAACAGGATAAGACCCCCAACTCAAAAAGAAAAATTGTTATTTTTCTGTGTATTCTCTGGTAGGGCAACTAATCATGTAATGTTTTATAATTCCTATCACTGTACTGATTGTTTTAAAGTATTATTTTATTTAAAAGGTTTCTCTTTTCAGGGAACAAAATATAAAATTAGAGTGGTACATACTTATGCAAGATGAGTAACATGGATGCATCAGGAATTCAACTTAGCTGTCTGAGGTCATAGTTATACTCCTCTTAAATTTCAGAATGTGCTCTCAGTAGTGGGTGGTGCAAAAGAGAGGAAGTCTATCCCACAATCCTTAAAGAGTTTGTACTAATGAAAGGAGAGGAAAAAGCCAGACATTCATATAAAGAGGTTGGATGTTAATATAACACATAGTACAGTAATAAATTAAAGTAAATGTCTACGGTATTGAGAAGACTTCTTAGAGAAGTTCCATTCAACTTAACAATATTTATTAATATAACTATGATAGGCTGACATGTTTCTGCCTTTTAAACCCCTTTAAAGTGCACAAGACTTTGGCTACCTTATGCAGAGTGTCTCGTCAGAGCCAATCCAACTCTTGAGTGTATCTTTATACACTGGAAGACTAAAAGTTTTTAGCATGGCTTCTGTGTGACCTAAATTCCACCAAGCAAATGCACCATCTAAGACATGAAAGGAGGAAGTTGAAATGTGCAGGGGCAGTCACAAGCATGGAGACTCTTTTGTGGGGATTGAGTGGTACAGATATCATCACAGAGCAGAAGTAACTGTGGGTTTTTGTTAAAAGAGTCCCGTTTTGCTAAAAAACCTTCTCTCTTACCTCCATTATCTAGCATCTGGACTACTAGAAATTCTATAATAAACTCCTTTATGCCAATATAGCTATAGGAGATTATTGTACCTGCAGTCAATAACTTTGAAGGGTACGGTACAATAGTTAGTGTCAGAATGATTTCAGGCAAGACACATTAAGGACATGGGATTTGAGATATTTTATCTACTTGTTTGGGTTAAAGGTAGGGTAGTTTATTTAGCAGTAGAGATTGGAATGTTGGTAGTGTGCAGGACTTAATGACAAAGCGTTATCGTCATCTTTGATTACTGTTGAAGTAACCAATTAAAGGCAAAGGTCATGCTTAGATAGGCTGTTGATGGATATGAAGATTATGCTTCAAAATGAACTGAAGAGCACAAAGCAATAAAAATGATGAAGTCATGTTTTGTAATCTTGGTTCAAGTCCTGGCCAAAAAACTAGAGAATTTCTGTAACTGTACTTAAAAATATTTTATATTCCTTTTAGGTGCTGGGCATATATAATTTAACATCAAATCCAGAAACTGGTGCTGAAATTTGATGAAATAAAGCAGGCAGAATTCAGAGTGTTGCCATGTCTTGAGTAAAAACATAAGGGGACTGGTTGAGAAAGAGTTAAACCTAAAAAATTCTACCGTGGGTACTTGAGATGACCTAGTTGGCTTTGAATATTCAGAACCTCCAAACTTTGAGTGTCCCCAGATAGCACCAGTAGTTACTTTGTCCCCATGGGCTTGTGAGACTCTTCCTGTTTTATTTGAAGACTTGTAATCAATGATTTTAGAAGAGAATACCTATTTTCTCCATATCCCAACCGCTCATCTATATGACTACATACATATCCAGTTTGACCCAAAAGACTGAAAAGAGATTCAAGACCAGGAGGGAAAAAAAATGTTTGCTATTCTATATTAGCAAATCCTGGGACTGGTAGGTTGAAAATTTGACATAAAAATGGCTTATGTTAAGTGAAGCTAAGATGCCAGAAATTTTCTGTTTTACAGAAAAAGAAACACAAAGGCTTACAGAGGTTAAAAAGACTGCATGCACTAACCAAGTGTCAGTGGCACATCTATGTTTAAACATGTCCTCAAAGATCATTCCTTTGACATTGAGAAATGTCAGTCTATTTATATATACATCATATATATATATATATACACACACATATATGCATGCCTGTATGTATATATTCATATCCTACTAATTCTGCTTCTCTGTTTGAATTCTGACAGATACAATGGGTCAACAAGTCACCATGTGTGCTGTCTGAGCTGCTATCATGATCTGGTATACTACAAAGTTGAGTGTGCTCAGTAGGACACCAACATCAAGAGGAAACAAAACTCACAGGTTGTACCTAAGCATGTTCAAAAGGCCCCAGAAGGTTGCATGATTAGGTTACTAAT
>CAUYQG010133517.1:0-31422 GCA_963574415.1 Tarsius wallacei | reverse complement strand
TGATAAAACCTGGCTCTAAAATGAGCAAAATGTGTCAATAAGTTATCATCTTCACTAATGAAAACAGAGAGAAAAATGATAAATACTTCATTATCCCAAGTCTGAATTTAGCTCTTGGATATGGAGACACAGATCATATGTATCCACATATTCCCATCAGTGATGAGCTCTGCAGTATGCAGTCATGTCTTTTCCATGTGTTGCTTTTAAAACTCCTACATTTGCTTGTCACAAATTTAATTGCTTAATTAAATCACAAAGAGCTTATCTTTTCCTCCAAATTGCTGAGGGGTTGCATAAACGTGGCCAAAACCCAAATCAAAACACATTATGCACCAGTATCCTGAAATCGCAAGGAAATGTTTGAGATTGCTGAGAAACTAAAGGGAGAAGGCAGCATGTATGTGGAAAGATACGCCTGTGAGAAAAGACTGCCTCAGCAAGGGCTGAGTTGTCTTCTCAGACAGAGCAGTGAGGCAGAACTGACAAGCCTCATGGTGGCTCCAGACCAGCTATAAGTGTCTAGCAGTTAACGAAGATGCCTGGACTTTCCTGTTTGAAAAACACCTGTGATCCACCTGACCCCTTCCACTCGAGATGAGTGTGTGTCCAAAAGCCCAGAGCCCCTGCTGCACCAAACTGTGGCTGCCCTTAAGGGCAGTTTACAGATGTGGCGGCCCCAGGAAGACCAAGAGGCTAGAACTCTCCAGGATGTACAGCCTGTGGAAGCTCTGGGCCAGCAGGGAGGACTGAGCAGGAAATACAGAAGCTACCTGAGCCACTGGAAAAACAAGCAGGAAGTTGGAAAAAGAAAAGTAGGGAAAAAACACAAAAGGCAGGAATCTGTGGCCCAGGCAGGTGGAAGAACAAATTCAATGACTCCCACCCATCCAGCATGTGTGCCATTTTTGAATGGCTTGGTGGGTTCCTGGGCTCAAATCAGCAAAGTGAGGGGCTCATGGCCATTTCTCACAAGTTTCCGCAGACACAGATACTTCCTCAGGGCCTTGCCAAGGGGCAGAGAGAGGCCTTCTATATCACTCTGCCTGATCTGTGTGAAAGAGTAGGAAGGGGAATGCAAGGCATTCCTGCCATCACTGGCAGTTTGTAAGTTGCCAGGTGAAGAGTTAATGATGATACTGAGTTCTGAAGAGGAACAGTTTTAGGACCAAAATTAGGAGGGCAAGTAGCAAAGCTTCCTGTAGAACAGCCTCGATTAGATAGAACTAAGTAATTTGGCTACTTCCTAATGGCATCATCCTGAGGCTAGATTTCCTCAAGAAATACTGTATTTTTCCTAAAAATGTAATTTTTAAGATCCTAGCACCTTCTAAGAGTAATTTTCCAAGTATGATTATGATCTTTATTTGAATGGAAATATTCATTCACACATGATGCAACTTTCATTAGCATTACGTGGCAGAGTTGGTTTTTTTTCTGGCATAATTATTGTTTCTCTTTTATTCTGTTTACAAATAATTTCACCTCTTTCATTTAAATCACATAAGAATGCAAACTGTACGTAGTGGCTTGATAATCTTCCAACCAGATTTCTGGAATAGCAACTTAAAATTCTGAGAGTATAAATTAAATTCATCTTCCTTAGCAAGTATTATGATTTATTGAGATCTCTCTAGTGCCAACAGTGTGTTTAGCTTTGCAGAAGACATAAAGGAAAAGCCTCCCATTCTTGTCAATCCACGAAAGGCAAATGAACCAGTTGCAACTAGAAAAAATTCATGGGAACAAAACCAAACCATCCATTAAAGAAGTCCTCGGTTCCTCCCCCAGAGATGGACAGGAACAGAAGACAAGTCAGTGGATGTGCAACTCTGTGGTCCATGAGGCTGAGGGAAAGAGGATAATACCAGCAATCTACGTGCTGGCCCCTGCCTCAGACCTGTGCAGTCCTTGAGCTGAGAGGGGCAAGAAGCAGCTGCTGCATCTCACCACGGTCTCTCTACCGTCACCAGCTTATGGGCAGCTCACAGTTCAGAAGCATCCTAGAGTTTCTGGAAGGGTCCTTAGAAACTGAGGCCCATAGAGGGCAGTTGACTTGCCTGAGAGCACATGGCTAATTCTGGTGGAGCAAAGACTAGAGCCTAGGACATCTAACCACGCCACTGATTTTGTTCCTTTCCTGTAGTGATGACCTTTCTTTTTCTCCCATGAGACAGGCAGCATGAGGAAGCAGACCCCTGCATTTTGAGGGAAAAGACAACAACTAAAAAGAGTGACTGGTGTTCTCTGGAGGGAGCTCCTGTGACAGATCTTACTAATGAAACCCACCTGTGGACAAACAGGCACGGTCAATGCTAATACCTGCTCACCCCAAGGAAATGTTTACGCTCCCGGGAACTCGGGACCAAATGGGTAACAGAGCAACATGTGAACGTGGATTCAGAGCCACTCGCAGTCACCGAAAAACCCATTTTCTAGTAGTGAAGGATTAGAATTGACTCTCAAGTCCCAACAGGAATCAGTAGTCATTCAGAGATAAGCCACTTAATTGACGTAGGCTGACGCCAGCCTAAGTAGAATGGCAGCAAGAGGCAGTAGCTGCTCCCAGGACTGGGAAACGGGAACTGGGACAGTGCAGCTGTTGGGCAGCCAAGGACCCTGCAGGACACACATGGGGGCTGCACCGCGTCGACTGTGATAGGGACAGTGACCCTGCAGCTCGTGCAGGTAAACAACAAACATTTCTCTCTACTCAAGTCCCTGAGTGTGATTATCCAGTTTGTAGGGAAACATTTAAAAAATCTATGTGGAGGCCAGGGAGGGTGGCTCATGCCTGTAATCCCAGTTCTTTGGGAGGTGGAGGTGAGAGGATTGCCTGGTTCGAGACCAGCGTGGGCAACTTGGCGACACCTTGTCTCCACAATAAATAAAAAAATTAGCCGGGTGTGATGGGGCACACCTGTGGTTCCAGTTACTTGGAAAGCTGAGGCAGAAGGATCACCTGAGTACAGCTGGTCAAGGCTGCGGTGGCTGTGAGAATGTCACTATACTCCAGCGTGGGTGACAGAGAGAGACTGTCAAAAAAAAGATCGACTTGGAAAATACTTTTTCTTATTGTAGCACTGTCAATATCTATATCTATGTCTATATCTATGTTTTTTGAGTCAGGGTCTCACTCTGTTGCCCAGGCTGGGGTGCACTGGCACCATCACGGCTCACTGCAGCCTCGACCTCCTGGGTTCATTGGATCCTTCCGTCTCAGTCTTCTGAGTAGGTGAGACTATAGGTGTGCTCCATAACATTCAGCTAATTTTTAAATTTTTTTGTAGAGATGAGGTCTATGTTGCTCAAGCTGGTCTCAAATTTCTAGTCTCAAGCAATCCTCCTGACTCAGTCTCCCAAAGTGTTGGGACTATAGGCATGAGTCACCATGCCCATCCCAAATCTATATTTTAAAGAATAGGTTTTAGATGTAAATGTTTTTCTTTTCAGAAAGACTCTATTCTGTTATCTTTCACTGACTGCTCAAGGAACCTTCTCCTGAGAGTACATGGGGCTGGCAGGAGAGGCAGGCTAGGCACCACACGGAGACAGTTAGAGGCTCCCCAGTACCCACTCTCCCCTTCTTCCTACTAACAGAATCATATTGGTGGTGGCAATATAGTCAAAGAAAACAAATATTTTGCAGCTACCTTGTAACTAGAAAGTCACATGTGGCCAAGATCTGGCCAATAGAGATAACAGAAATGACTGGGTAGTCTCTGAGAAAATGCCTTCAAAAGTAGGGATGATTCAACTGGCAGTTACCTTCTGTCTTTCCCCATTCCTCCTTCCTGCTCAGAACAAGGAAGTGATGGCCATGTGGAGGCAGCCATATTGTAACTCTGAGGCAAGCCTGAGGCTGAAATCCAAAAGCTGAGAGTAGTATAGTGGAATGATTAAAGGAGCCTCTACACCAGACTAGCATGGCCTCCTTGGACTTTTAAAAATATATATTTTAAAGGAAAACAAATCCCTACTTGTTTAACCGTTATTTTTTCCCATTATTTGTAGCCAAATACATTTCCTAACAGAAACACATACACATATCCACTTAACCAAGAGGTCCTGTCCCTGAACAGTGAGGCAGGAACCACCAAATATTTAAGCAAAAAGGAAGAGCAACAACAGGATATTGATCTCCACTGCACTAACATAAATTCCAACTCAGAGACTACGATTAAAATAATGGAGAGGAAAACATCCCAATCCAAACTACCAGTTTCTGACTAGAGAGGTATTTTGTTGTGACCCAGAGGACTGATTTGAGAGCTACAAATTGAGCAAGGGCTTCAGGCAAGTATCTTAGAAAAATCATTCTTAAAGAAATATAGCCTCTGGGCAAAACTGAGGAGAATGAAAATGGTGGCACAGAGAGTGAGAGTTCGCGAGGGCTTCCTCTGATTTAGGAATGCGAGAGCTTCAGGGAGTGAGTGCAAACCACTGGAGCATTATTCTTATTATTACTAATGGTTCTTAATAACTAAGGGGCAATGTTGGGTCTCTAGTTGGCTGGATTGACCAGAAATTGCTCGTTGCAGTTATACTGATAATGAAATATAATTTAACACTAAATTACAATTCCAGATATATAACTTTCTGCACAGTCTCTGATTGCAAAGGAAAACAGCCAGAATGTCAATAAGTAAAATAATTTAATTAAGTATTTCTCCATTTGGGAACTATTTAGAAGTGAGAGTTTAACAGGATAGTGAGACAGGGCAAAACAATCCAGTATTTGCTGATTTAAAAATTCACAGCTTTTTTGTAAGACAATTATTTTTGTTATTTTGAAATATGTGTTTTATCAATCTGAATGGCTTTGGTCATTTACGTAGTAAACTTAATCACTATCAATTCTTTCTAGTTATGAGGCATAGTTTTCCATGAGTACATTTACCTGTACTTTAACACTAAATATAAGCATCTTTTTAATACTCTTCATGTCTTTATACACATATTCCTAATCTTTTTTTGTGCAATATGTAGTAACCAGCTACAAGTCATGAATCACAAGTATAGGGAGGACTGATAAAAGCATCTATATTCCTTTTAGCTACATTTAGATGGAAAAATGATAGCTAGTACCCTAATTATAACCTATGTTGATACAGTAAGTCCCCTACATATGAACTATCAAGTTGTGCTCTTTCAAAGATGCAAATGTGTGTTTACATGTCCACTCATGTAAGTTAGCTCACGTGCCTGGCATACATTGTCATGTGCGTGCATCCTCTACAAGTGGTTGCACTTCTGTGTACTTTACTGTACAGTACTGTATAGAGTACAGTATCTTTTTCTAACATTTTTTATTTTAAAATTGTGGGGTACGAGTACAGTATCTTTATTTCAAGTCTGGGATGTCTGGAAGCAAGCGTAAAAGCAGCAGTGCTATAGCTGGTACAATACAGTCAATTGCTAATTGGGTACCCAGACTAACTGTTGGACTTTTGGACAGAATGGACTTACGAATGTGCTCTCGGAACCAAACTTGTTCATATGTAGGGGACATACTGTATTGCTGTTAACATACTTTGCAGGGTTTTGCCAGGGATAGATTCACCCTCCATTGGAAGGAGAATGGTATCTGCCTGCAGATGCAGAAATACAAGGAAAGAGATTTGCTAAGGAGTGAGCTGAAGCAACCCCATGGATTCAGTGACTATGCTCTGAGCTTCTGTTAGCCTGTGGGTAGCAGGTATTTAATGGATGCTTGTTCAGTGAAAGAGCTACCTCATAGTCTTCAGAGATGGTGTTCCTAGAAGCATCCATAGGCAGCGGAGACAGCCTGGGTGACAGCCTGGGCTACATCCTTCAGGCTGAATTCCCATAGGGAAGGTGGTGGCATATCCAGTTTAGAAATCAAGGTACAATCAAATTCCCCAGGAAAAGCCTCCATTTCCAGAGCTTGAGTATCCTGTAACACATGCTTTGGCAAGGACACCTTTAATGATTTTTACCTACTATGAAAACATGTACACATAGATGGCTTCCGTGGTACTAACCACTGGAGGGACACTTACACAATGCTCAAGGCCATTTAAAAGATACTTACTGCTGGTGGAGGACAGGTGGCTGTAGTCAGACCTGAAACATAAGACCTCAGTGTTAGTAAGATTCTTTATCCAAATGATTTATTCAAGCCAGAATTTTAAAGAGTCAGTGACAAGTAGCGTTTAAGTGGTAAAGAAATGTCACTATTTAAAAACTGTAGGCCATGTGTGGAGACTCATGCCTGTAATCCTAGCACTTTGGAAGGCTGGGACCATCCTGGGCAACATAGTGAGACTTCGCCTCCACAAAGAATAAAAAAATTAGTTGGGTAGGGTGATGTGCACCTTTAGTCCCAGCTACTTGGGAGGCTGAGGCGGAAGGATTGCCTGAGCCCAGGAGGCTGAGGCTTCTGTGAGCCATGACTGTACCACTGTACTCCAGCATGGGGGACAGAGTGAGACCCCGACTCAAAAAGTCAAACATTCATCTGGAGTGCCGAGCTGTTTGCATGTTATGCAAGACAAAGTTATGTCTGAATTTGAAAGCAAAACCTTAAAGGCATTTTAGAAATCTGGAGTCCTTCACACGGGCTCTGTGAAGCCTTCTAATGGATGGAAAGTCTCCAGCCATCTACATTTGCTGCCAAATTTTTAAATTTATTTTTCTAGGGAGGAGGCCCAAAGTATCTCAACAGATTCACAACTCCCTAAAAAGTCAAGCCTCTGCAAGTGAGCACCCTTCAAGTGTGTGCATCTGAACACTGTGGGAAATGTTTCTTTGCTGACATAGGCAGAGGACCACAGGGAGGAGGGAGAGCAGCTCAGCTGTGACTCGGTCCACATTCAAGGTCTGGGGGGCCACTGGGAAACACAAAGGCACAATGACATATCCACAGATTTCAGTTCCATCTGAGCAGAAAGCCTGCTGGACGTGAGAGTAACAGGATGAGGCTGTGATAGGGAAAGGGACAAGGCAGGCTTAGGGCTGGGATAAAATTACCCTTTCATTTTCCATGCTGAAAAATCAGCTGCTGGCATTCCGCCTCTGTGAGAGTGGGATCTGGCCAAGGAGCTGCTTAATCTCTACTAAAGTTCTGCCCTACTTATGTGGCTGTTAAGACTTCCCTCTCTGGCAACAAATTTGGTCTGGAAGCTATTTATTTTCTTCCCCCGGTGTCCCAAAGTCATTCTCAGTAGGAAATTAATCACTTAAGCACGTAGGGATTTATTCCGCCTTCGTAGTTAGGGGATGTAGTTATGCAAATAAACTGCTTAATTATGTTTAATTTTATAGATATACATTCCTTTTATCTCCTTAGGCTCATGTTCCTTTCTTGAATCATCCAATTTTCACTCCATTGAGCTTCTTGCCACATTAAAAAAAAGTACATACACAACTTTTTTTATCATAAGAAGTATGCCTTTTACTAGTTAAAATAACCTATGTCACCGACAATAATGTACTGATTTATTGGTAGAAGAACCAAATGGAAGAAAAACGGCATGTGGCTTTCTCTTTTCCAAATGAAATACTTTAGTAGTCATGGAATCATTATATTTTAAAACTGGAAAGAATAACAACTACACTCACAGTTGTATATCCCTTTATATGCTACAAACTGCATTCATTTATCTCCAATTTGACTTTTGATTGTATTGCTTAGGAAAATAAAGTGATCCTGTTTGTAAGGAGATTGGGAGGTGAGAAGGATAAGAGCTTGGACTGAGTGTGCAGGGTGGGTGGCAAGAAAGAAGTCAGAAGGTAGATTGGCCAGGACACGGTGACACGCCCGCTAAGGAAAGCAAAAGAGAGAAGAAAGTCGAGAACCGGTGACATTCTGAAACCCAGGATTTGGAACCCCAGTACTGGTGCATTCAATACTTTCTGGAACCCATCAGGACATAAATAAACTTCAGAACAATACTTAGAAATGTAACTATATATACACTCAGTGACTGCTCAACAAACATCCACTGTGGTAGAGGCGACGGGAAAACAATTTCATGACAATATGATCATCCTAAGATGGCCAAACTTTAAAGAAGTTTCATGACTATTCAAATACAACATACAATAAGACTGCGTGGCATTACTATTTCTTTTATTCTTAGAAAAGCGTCTGTATTTTCAGCTAGGATTTTCCAAATACTGCTGGAGCAGATGGGGCTCCCATATGCATACATTCTAAAGATCTGCATACAGATGGATAAGGATGTAGAATGAATTTTACACTTGAAACAGAGTTCAAGAATCTTAAAGTGCAATGGTATTTTAGTGTTTTAGGACAGGTGCTGGCATAATGGATGCCCCTCCATGAATCCCTCGAGGCTAAAGGCACCAGTGGGTCAGGCCTGCCAAGTCTGACAGTCACACTCATCCTGCTCCAATTCCTTCCCCATACAGCAGCCAATCTTCACAAAGCACAAATCCGATCATGTTTCTCTCTGGGTGAGATTTCAAAGTCACTAGTGGAACACACAAACCCCTCTCTCCAAGGCAGATAGCCCAGCTATGCAGCCCAACTTGCATCCCTGTCCACCGTCAAAACAGAAATCACATAGAAAGTCCCCGAAGCCTCACTTGCTCTCCAGCCTCTGATCCTCAGTAGATGCAGTTTGTACACAGTTGCTATAATAATGGAGATCTGATTTTGAACTGCTCTTTTTGTTTGACACCACCACATGCGCTATGTAGTTCCTGTTCTTATCATTTTAGATGAGGTGATGTATCATTTATTCCACCATTTCCCTCTGGCTGCCTCTATGATTGTTACTGATTGTTCACTTTTACAAAACACATGGCAATGAGGTGTTGTGAATTTGAGCTTTATATTTATTTTCTTTTTCTTAAAAAAATTATTATGAGTGGAAATATAGACTGAGTCAGTGCTTAAAATATATTCCAAATAATCCCAAAAGATTATTTACTGGAAATATTGCCAGTGAAAGACAAACTGTAAAGCTTAAAACAATTCTGTACATAATAAGTCATTTCAAAACAATTTCAGAGAACAACCAGGTATTTGATGAGGATCCTTTGGAGAAGTTGTACTACCTGAATTCTTTTTAGGGTGAAAAGGAACTGCAGGAGGGTACCTGCCCTGAGATTTCTGTTTATTGGTCTCACAACATAAAAATGTATGCCAGAATGAAGTATGGATGGTGAATTTAGAAGGAACAATTTATGGACACAGGATATAGATGAACAGAATAATATACAGATTATGTACTTTCACATACCTGACGCATAGAGACACATTTCCAAATATTATATTTATTTAGTATTGTGCCAGTAATGAACAGCAAGTTAGATGCAGTTCCTTGATTGTATTCTAATTATACATATGGATTATATATAAGGGGATTCTGTACTTAAGAGAGTTTACCAGTCAGAAGCCCAGTTACCAATTGATATGCAGTATATATATAAAGAATACCTTCCTAAATTCTCTTTTCCAGGAAAATTGTGGCACAAGAATTGATCTTGGCATTTCTGTAAAATTGATTTTGGTGTTTCTGTAAAATGTCAGCTCAATGTATCATGGACCTCAACTGTTAACTATTAGGGCACTGAATGAAATGCTATGGTGATTTAGAGTTAACTAATTCCATCCTGAACACAAAGATAACAGAATACTAACAGATCATCTAGTCATCTCTATAAGACTTCCCCTTTTACCTTTTAAAAAAGGCTGCCCCAATTTAAAATGTATTCCACCTATTCTTTTCCATCCACCTGTTTAAACTCTGGACTCATGAGTCATTGGTTATCCCTTAAGTCACAGTGAGGTATCAGTTGGAGGTCACCCAAAGAAACCTGGCAGGTTTGGCCCTCTGTGTTCAGAAGCTCAGTGACAGCTGACATCGAAGTAGAAGACCATTAATGCCAGACCATACCACTAAATGAAAATAATCTATCACATCTGAAAGAGTGGCTTAGAGGCCTAACCTTGGAGACATCACCAATGAAACAGTCACTATAAAGCAATGACTTTTATTTGGGTTTACAAGGAACTGCCTGTCCCTCTATTAAGGGACTGTGTTTCTTAAGACATTTTAGCACCATCAGCAGCTGACTTGCCATTTTTTTCTAACAGTAAGTACACAGATGCATAAGGCTTGCTTTCAAGTGGATTTGGAAAATGGGAGCTTCAAAATGACATCAATTGCCACAGAAGAATACTAGTTTGATTTTTGTCTTGACCTGTACTAGGTGGGTCAGACAGCAAAAGTGGCATTTCAAGCAAAAGGACATGTTTGAGCCGAAAACAGGAATTAATTACAGATCAAACAACTCCTTGAGAGGCGACCTCACTAGGTGGGAAGGACGCTGGAGACCCAGGCTTCAATTCACTCCGATAACGAGCCATGTGCCCTCCGAGTCTCCATCTCCTCCCCTGTAAAATAATAATTATGATACCGAGGCAGGCCCTGTAGCCTCTCAGGTGTTCTGAATGATGATTAAATTGCTTAAGGTATTTAAAAGCAATAGAGTATCCAGGGTGATGAATATAAAGAACCTATGATCTTGAGTTCACCATTTTATGATATAAAACTCTTAAGTTTATCATTCAGAGTGTTCTTCAAAACAGTAATAAAAGTATGGTGAGAAATAATAATGTCCTTAGGATTTACTTATGCCAGGCACTGTTCTAGGGGCATTAACTGTGTAGATTCACAAAAACCCTATGGGGTAGGTACTATCACCATCATTCCCATTTTAGAGAGGAGGAAACTCAGGGCAGAGAGAGGTCAAGTCATTGGTTCAAGGTTCCACAATTCCTAAGCGGAGGAGCCAGAATTCAAATACCAGCAGGCTGGTTCTTGTCATTGTAACTTTCAAAGTGACTGGCACAGCCTGTCCCTGGCAGTGGGACCCACAGCACAGAGTTTCTTGGAATCCTTTCTTCCACCATGCTGTGGAAAGGACAATCATCTTAATACCCTGAACCCCTTGCTCCTATGTTTTGTTCACATCCATCTAGCAATGGTCCCCCTTTGCCCACACCTTGATGATCCCAACTACCCACTATTTCTCTCTGCCTGACCCTAAGTAGTTGAGCATTGCAGCAGGAAAATAAATAATAAGGTAGACTCGCATCGCCATAAATATGTAATCACAAATCTCAGCTGAGCTCTCACGTAACATTGTCTCGCGTAACATTTCAAATCTCCATTCTCCTGGGGGTGGAGGGTATTTACAACAAATGAAAACCCCATCTTCCCTTTCCTTGTCTAGTTGTAGGAGGGGATGTCCTGCCTCCTGCCTAGAGCCATCCATCCACCTGTTGGTCCATCTGCCTCCGCCTCTTCAGCAAACTGACACTACAGCTGGTCATCTTTCCCTGTATTTTTATCCTTTTCCTTTTGCAAAATGCTTTCTATTGGTGCGATTGCCCAACAGCGCCAATGGTCAGGAAATCCTTCCCTCACCCACTTTCCTCTCCAGCCACTGGTTCTCCTGAACTCTCCTTTTTCCAGACAAAGGAATCCAGCTGTCTCCTCTTCTTCACCTTCTACTGCCTGCGGGACTCACTCTAATCTGACTTCTGGCTCTACCACCCACTGTTAAGTGCTATTCTACCATCATTTCATTACCTCCACTAAGAAAAAAAAAAGACACGTTCCATTTCTCATCTTTATGAGTTTCTCAGTAACACAGCTGATTTTTCCTTCCTTTCTCAAAATCTGCCCCCTCTCACAGCTTCTATGGCAGCACATTCTTCCTTCCTTCACTCCATGCCTACTCTTAGGTTCCTCTATCAGCCCATCCTCACTTTACCTGACATTTATTTTATTTATGTATTTATTTTTTGAGTTGGGGTCTCTCTGCCACCTAGTCTGGAGTGCAGTGGTAGGACCACAGCTTGCTGCAGCCTTCATCCCCTGGGCTCAGGCAATGCTCCTGCTTCAGTCTCTGGAGCAGCTGGGATTATAGGCTGGAGTTTCAGAGATGAGTCTTGCTATGTTGCCCAGATTGATCAGACAGTCCTGGGCTCAAGCAATCCTCCTGCCTCCACCTCCCAAAGTGCTGAGATTATAGGTGTGCGCCACCACGTCCAACCTTCCTGATATTTAAATACTGTAGTTTCTCAAGGTTGGTCTTAAAGAGCACCCGCTGCACAGAGTTGTTGAAGGATTCAGTGAGTCCGCGAAATATGTAAAGGCTTAGATCAGCAGGCGGCAGACAGTGAATGCTAAACAAGTGTTTGCTATTATCTTTAGTACATTTTATGTCTCCCAGGGTTTCAATTGCCATTTTTAGGTAGACAGTTCCCAAATTCAATGTCATCATGCAGACCTCCTTTCTGAGTTCCAGACAGATATACCCAACTGCTGATTCATCATCTGTTTTGTTTTTGAGTTGGGGTCTCACTCTGTCAACCAGGCTGGACTGCAGTGGTAGGATCATGGCTCACCACAGCTTCGACCTCATGGGCTCGGGTGATCCTTCCACCTCAGCCTCTCAATTAGCTGGGACTACAGGTGCATGCTGCCATGCCCGGCTGAGTTTTAAACAATTTTTTTTTGTAGAGATGAGGTCTCGTTATGTTGCCTAGACTGGTCTTGAACTCCTGGACTTAAGCAATCCTTCTGCTTCGGCCACCCAAAGTGCTGGGCAACCATGCCTGGCTTTAACATCTTTAGTTGGATGTCTTACAATGTGCTGAAAATGAAATGTCTCATAACCTGCCCAAACTTGGTCTGGAAGAGATCACAGGCTACTTTGAGAATCTGATAAAAAGTACATTCTCTTCTCCTAAAAATTCACAATGCACATCATTTGGCATACAACTTGAAGCAATTCACGGTCCTCAAATTAAGGACCAGTGCCTTAGCGGATGTGTCACTTGAGTTGAGCCTTGAAAGAATGGTCGGATTTCACTTGGCAGACAGACACGCCAGGTGGACAGGGCATAGCTGGCAAAGAGGGCAGCTGGACAAAGGCAAGGAAACAGAAAAACCTGTCGGATGTGGCTAGGGACAGGGTGCACAGGAGGATCTGCCGAGAAACAAGGCCAGAGAGGGAAGGAGGGACTCCACAGCATCAGGGCTTATAAGTCACGTGAAATTCTTTATACCTTTAGATAACAGAGCTATAAAAGTTTGGAAGGGAGAGAGACATGATCAGATTTGCATTTTAAAAATAATGATAGCAAAGCTGGGAGCAGTGGCTCACACTTGTAATCCCAGCATTTTGGGAGGCCGAGGCAGGAGGATTGCTTGAGCCCAGGAGTTCAAAATCAGCCTGGGCAACACAGCAGACCTCATCTTTACAAAAAACATTTTAAAAAATTAGCCAGGTGTGGTGGCATGCACCTGTAGTTCCAGCTACTCAGAAGGCTGAAGTGGAAGGATCACCTGAGCCCAGAAGGTCGCTTCTGCGGTGAGCTGTGATCGTGCCAGTGCACTCCAGCCTGGGGAATAGAGTGAGACCCTGACTCAAAAGTCAAAACAAAATGAAAAGATAAATAATAATGATAGCAAACATTTACTGAGTGCTTTTGTGTGCTTTCCACACAGTCTCAACAGGCAGCTCTAAGAAAGCTGGATAGAGAGAGGGGGAGAGAGCTCCAGAAATGTAAACTATGAACAGCTTTTTTGATAACTAAAATTCAAGGAATAGATGAATATATGGCAATACAAGACCAATAAGCATGCACTGAAACTATCTTATTTAATAGATGCATGCCATTTTGCCTTTATCTGTAGCTTAAGGATTCTAATGATATGATAAAAGTAATTTAAAGCATTCTGTCCTGTTACAACAACACATTTTAGTGACAGAGGCTGAGAACAGAAGCTCTGGTGTCAGCACGATCAGTGAACCCCTCCCAGGAGCCCTGGCAGCTGTGGTGCTGATGTCCAGATCTTGGGACGATGTCACCCCCTGAGTCAGGATTTCCTCTCCCCTCTTCAAGACAGAGTCCTTGGAAAGAAATATCTGTTTTACGTGAGCGCTGCAAATTAAAATCAATGGACTAGCGACCATTTTATTTAACCCAACTATCCATGAGTTGGTTAATTTTGCTTTGTTTCTTCTATTCATGGTCCAGCTAACTAGAGGCAGGAAAAAAACAGAAAGCCGAGGATCTTCCATCAAAGTTGACAAATACCACTTACACAAAGTGTGGGAAAAAGCAAGGGAGTTTGGTACTCAGAATCAAGTCACTCCACTGGATTATGATTGGGCGTTGTACAAAACCGTAAATGAGCCCAAGTTTGGATAGCAGGGAAAGACCCAGGTGAATCGGGGGAGTAAAGTCCCAGATTTGGGCTAGGCGTGGTAGTGGCGCCCGCAAGGAAGCGTGGGCTTGGGAGGAGGAAGGGCTGTGTGGGAAACCCTTCCCGGGGTCAAGTCAGAACCTGGGTCCATTCTGGGCTTGGATTCTCTACCTGCCCTCACAGGGTTGCCAAATCCTGAGATTAGTCTAAAACCTCTCCGACCTTCCAGGAACGAAGCTTTCTGTAGTCTGGGCCGCTCCGCCCTCCCACAGGATTACTCCAGATAGGAAAAGACACCCTTTCCTCCTGGGTCAGATCCTGCATCCTGGATGTGGTGCTGACTTTGCACAGGAAGATTCCCTAGAGATAGGGGCTGCGTTCAAGTCTTTACAATGACATCTCCTAAAAGACATTTTGTATTTTGTCCCACTCAGGAATGTTGTTTAGGGGAGAACTAATTCGTCTCCTAAGGTTCCAGCTCATTGTTTGAGTCCACTAAAGCGAAGAGGACATTTCTTTAAATAAGCAGGACTACATCACAGCACCATCTCCATCCCTCTGGTACTAAAGGCCAGCGGTCCCGGCTGGGACAGGTGCACTTAGAGCGAGCAAGTTTGGCGGGACTGGGGGAGTCGAGCAGGGTGTCCCAGCGGCACAGAATAAAGCCGCACAATGAAGCCGTAAAACGAGACGTGCCATCCTCTTAGCTGACTTCTGAAAGGCTCTTCCTCCTCTCCCCACCTCCAGGGCTGAACTCCAGGGGGCTCCGGAACTACGCAAGGAAAATCTCCGCGGAAGGTCGAAACAAGTGCAAGAGCATCTCTCGTCTAACGATGATGCCAAGGGATCGCAACGTTTGCCTGGCGCTCCCATCACCTCGCAGGAGATCAGAGGGTAAGGGGCCGAGGGGGTGGTGCCTTCCATGGAGCCTTGAGTCCTTCCACTTTCCTCCCCCGGAGCCGGGCCCGCCCTGCGCGGGGCAGCCACGGTCCACGCGGCCGGCCCGGGAGGAAGGGCCCCCTCGCCTCCTCGCCCCCTCGGGTTTCCCGCGGGTCCCGCGCCCGGGTCCCGCCGCACGGCGCCGGCTGTGCCGCGGAGGTCGGGAGGGTCCCCCGCCGGGAAGGAGCCGCCGCGCAACTCGGAAAGCACCCCCCGCCCGCGGCCCGGTCGGGCCCGGCGCAACTCACCCTCCGGTCTCGGCGCCCGAGTCCACGCAGTCGTCCTCCTCGCCGCCGCCGCCCGCCTTCGGGTCCATGGCGCGCGCGTCCCGGCCGAGCTCGGCTCGCGGGCTCCGGCGGGACCCGGGGCGCGCTACCTCCCCGCCGCCCAGCCCGAGCCGGCCGGGCTCCCTCCGCGAGTGCGGCGGCCGGGCGCCCGCACACAACTCGAGCGCCGGCCGCGAGCCCCGCGCCGCGCCCTCTCCCGGCCGCACCCGGCGGGGCACATGCGGCCGCGCCCGCCCCTCCCCTCGCCTCGCCGCCCGCTGGCCGGCGGGCGCGCGCGCGGGGCGCGCGGGGTGCGCGTGCGCGCGCGGGGCGTGCGCGCGTGCGCGTGAGTGGGCGAGGTGTGTGAGGTCGCGTGCGCAGGTGTCCGCTGGGTGAGGTGGGCGTGGCGTGTCCTTACTCTGCACGCGCTTGAGTGTGCGGAGCGCGTGTGCCGTGCGGGTGCGCGACCGCACACACGCGTGGGTGGGCGCGGGGTGAGTGTGCGCACCAGAGCTAGCAGTCCGGGAATCGAGGCCCAGGGCTTGCCCCGAGGTTCTCCAGTCCCGACAGCATCGAGAAAACCCAAAGGCGTCGTGAAAGCAGCGAGGGACCTGCTCCCCTTTGGGGACCACTTTGAACAACTGGGTGTTTTCTTCTGCCTTCTTCAGAATTGTCGACGCTGAATTCAATATCACCGTTCTCGGAACAGGCCTGGGTAGCTTCCCGCCACCTCACTTGCCAATAAGTGCCATGCATTTTTTTGCTACTTAAGAAAATGTCTTTAAAAATAATGTAAAGAGCATTGGATGTACCCGCAATTCAGGCAGTGTTGCTGCAAGAGGATAACCTCAGGGTCGGTTAATGATCACTTTGGGGGGGCGGGCTCATCTCCTTTTAGGAGGATGAACCTGGAGGCAAATTGGGTGGTTGGAGAAGCTATGTGAACAACTTGGTTTTCTGACAGCCCTGCCCAAACCATTGGAAAGCACTCATTTGTACTTTTATTCTTTTGTAAGTCAAATTATTTAACCCCTTGGAGTCTTAATTTCCTCATCTGTAAGGTGGGCGATTGAGATTTACCCTATATCTCTGTGGTGAATTAAATGATGTCGTGTGTGTAAAACACTTCGTGTGGGTGGTGCCTCACGCCAAACACTAGTTGCAGTTAGCTATCATGACGTTTAAAGCATGACCAGCTACATCCCCAATCTCGATTTACAAAGCAGTGTCACTCAGGGTGACAAGTTATACCGTGAAGAGGAATATAGTTTCTTTCCTGTCTCCCCCACTCCTTCCCTTCTCTTCTTCCTTCCTACTTCCCTACTTAAATATCATTCCTTTGTGATTCCTATTTTGAATAGATTACACAAAAGAGAAATCCGGTTAACAAACGAAGACTAGAAATCCAATTTCACTGTCAAGAAAAAACACAGGTAAGTATGCCAACTCCGAATCTGAATTGTCCTTACTGAGCTTAAAACGTCTCGTTCTGCAAACAGAAATGGATCTAGTATACTCCATGGTGCTCATTAACTGAAAGAAAGAAGCATGCCAGTTCTTCAAGGGGGATTTTTCCCCTCAATGAACTGATTTCTAAAAACTCTCCAGTGAGATGAGGAACATTGTGACTGGTGAACCACACAGTGTCATTAATAACCATTTTTAATGTACAGATTCATTCAATAATTATTTACATACCAAACAGGAGGGTGAACTTTGGAAATACAAATGAGGGAAAATGGCAACAGATAAGATCCCTGTCCTCATAGAGCTTCCAATTCAGGGGGAGACTAATTAAACAAGTAAGTTAGGCATGGGTGCATGTATGTGTATGTGTACACACACACACACACACACACACACACACACACACATTGCAAATGGAGGTAACTCACTGTGAAGGAAGAGAATAGTGTGCCCTGAGAGAGAACATAATTTAAATTGTGAGAGGGCAGGGGAAGTTCTCTTAGGAGGAGATGGTTGAGCCTTTGTCTGCTTCAGGGCCTTTGCACTATCTGTTCCTTCTCCCTGAAATACTTTCTCCCAGATTTTTGGCAGGACTCCCTCCACATTTCCTTCAGTTCTCTGTTCACATGGCCCCTCATCAGGGCAGCCTCCCTGACTAATCCTATGTCACAGTATCCCCTTACTCGATTCTGTTTCTTAAAACTCCACCAGCCACCAGCAAATGATAGATTCATTTACTGGTCACCGGCTCATTCCTCCCCACCCTCTCCCCAATGCCAGCTCTATGAGAGCAAGGACTCAGTGTGGTTTGTTCACTGCTGTGTCCCCAAATCTGTAACAGTCCCTGGAGCAATGAACATGTGTGAAGTGAAGGAAAGGGAAGGCCCAGCATGGCATGGGGATGAGGGAGAACCCAGGATAGCATGGAGGTCGGGGGTACCCCGAATGGTGTGGGGGCACCCATGGTGGTGTGGGGGAGAGAGGGCATCCAGCATGGTGTAGGGGTGAGGGGGCACTCTGGGTAAAGAGGCAGGCTCAGGCACTGAGCATTGGATTAGACCAGGAGTGAAAGCAAGTTGGGTGACCAGAAGTATATCAAGTGGCAAAGGCAACAGTGAGGCATTTGACATAAATGTGACACCTCTAGGAATTCACCAGTAGACCACCATAGTATATTTGGAAAGTAGGAGGGCAAATACAGTGTCAACAGATCAAACTAAAGGATGTGGTAAAAGTGGCCAAGCACGGAAGTATAATGAACATTCTACCATTTTTTTATCCTTACGGCATGAGGGAATTTGCCTTAGTCTATTCTGTGCAGGGACAATTCAAATGTGTACTTCATATAATCCTTGGTGAAACTCCATGAAGTCGGCTTATTTTTCTGTTTAACAGCCAAGGAAACGGAACCCCATTGAGTTCCAGGGCCTTGTCCCAGGTCACCCAAGTAGTGAGTGGGAAGCCAGTGGTTCATTTACTGTGCGTAGAGTCCATGCGTCTACCTGGAGGGCTGATGGTTGGATCAGCCGTGTCCTCAGGAAGAGGGCACTAAGAAAAAGGTCAGGCAAGAAATGGTGAAATCACAATGACCCTTAGAAGGAGACCTTGGAAATAAGATGCTACACATGATTTCAGCCTTTTTCAACCATCTAGAGAAAGGTGAGATCAGACCAAAAACCTGGGACACATTTCAAAATGATGCATTGATTCAGGGTCTCCTGGGGAATACAGGTGTTGTCATCTGTGGCATTGCTGTCTGGTGGCAACTCAGTGATGCATTGATTATTGGGAAGAGGAGCTTAAACAGTGGCACTGTATTCAACTTATCATAGGCCTCACTTTATTGCTTTGCTTCAGAGCCTCACTTCGTTGTTTTTTTTTAGTATAAGAGATATGGGGCAGGTAACCAGTATGAGACCTTATAGTGATCAACACAGAGTTTTTAGTGCATCACCTTTACATGGTTTCTACTCTTTATTTATTTTATTAAAAAAAATTTTTTTTGAGTTGAGGTCCTACTCTGTTGCCCAGGCTGAAGTGTGGTGGCATGATCATGGCTCACCACAGCCTTGACTTTCTGGGCTCAGGCAATCCTTCCATTTCGGCCTCCCTAGTAGCTGGGACTACAGGCATGTACCACTATGTCTGGCTGATTTTTTGATTCTTTGTAGAGATGAGGTCTCTCTATGTTGCCCAGGCTGATCTCGAACTCCTGGGCTCAAGCACTCCTCCTGCCTCAAATTCCCAAATTGTTGGGATTATAGGCGTGAAACACTGCACTCAGCCTACTCCTCTTTATATTTGAGCTCCTTAATATCAGTCACTTTAATCATGAGGATGCAATGCCCTCCTCCCTCACCCCTGTAAGATGGGGACAGAGGAGTGTCACTGACCTGCTTAGGGTGCCATGCCTGCTGTCCTAAAGATGTTCTACCAGAGCCTGAGGTACTGGGGGAGCACTAAGGTATGGCAGGAAGTATAACTGACCAGGAAACATGAATCCTGACTTCTGGATCTAAATCTGTCATGTACTTGTTGTTGAAACTCTCACTAGAGGAAGAGGGTAGAGCATCAACTGATTTTGAAGTCCTTGTTACATGTAAGGATTTGACAGACATGATCTATTTAATTCTCACAAAAATCTTGTGAGGCTTCCATCGTCCTTAAAATGGTGGTCATTGATGTGACTCTCACAGGAGACTCAAAGTCCTTTATTTATTTATTTTTTAAAAAAATTTGCCTGTAATCCCAGTACTTTGGGGGGCTGAGGTGAGTGGATTGCCTGAACCCGTGGGTTTGAGACCAGCCCAGGCAACTTGGTAAGACCTTGTCTCTACAATAAATCAAAAATTAGCCAGGCATGGTAGCTCGTACCTGTAGTTCCAGTACCTGTAGTTCCAGCTACTTGGAAGGCTGAGATGGAAGGATCGCCAGAGCCCAGCAAGTCGATGCTGGGGTGGCTGTGAGTATGCCACTGCACTCCAGCCTAGGCGGCAGAGTGAGGCTCCAACTAAAAAAAGAAAAAAAAAAATGTGTTTTTGAGTCAAGGTCTTACTCTGTCACCCAGGCTGGAGTGCAGTGGCACAATCTCAGCTCACCACAGCCTCAGCCTCCTGGGTTCGGGAGATCCTCCCACCTCAGCCCCCCTCAAGCAGCTGGGACTACAGGTAAATGCCACCTCACCCAGCTGACTTTTTTATTTTTTGTAGAAATGAGGTCTCGCTATGTTTTTCTGGCTGGTCTCAAACTTCTGGGCTGAAGCAGTCCTCCCCCCTCAGCCTCCCAAAGTGCTGGGATTATAGGCATGAACTACCCTGCCTTGCCTCAGAGCCCTTTAGAAATTATGAAGCATATGAATATAAGATGTTGCTTATTTTAAAAATAACTTTTTCTCAGAAAAGTCTGACTCTCACTTTCGTGCTGTATTTCACCTATAATGCTCATTTCAGTCTCTACTGATATCATTGCATGTGTTGGTGTATTAGAAAACAAGGCCGTTTATTCATTTATTTATTGAACACTTGCTGTGTGCCAGGCAGTGGCTGGCGCCAGGGACACAACAGGGAATCAGCCAGAGGTAGTTTCTGGCCTAATGGAGCTTTTGGGTCCAGAGAGGGCAGTTTATCGTGTTCCATGACCCATCCATGTCTGGCCTTCCCTCCAAGTCTCGCCTTCCTTAGACAGCTCCTCAAAGCCCCTCCAGGCATCTGACAGTGCCATCAGCCATTATAATAGGACTGGTGTTTTTTTCCCCTTTCTTGGAGGGGAAAAAAAACCCTCAAAATAATCTGATGGGAAATAAAGAGCCATCAACTTTGCTGATGAAAGAGATGGATTAGTAATCGAGAAAGCCCTAGAAAACTGATAGTCATTGGGAGGGAGCCAAATACAGTAGATAAGTAGCTTTAAGATAAGAACTTTACAGCAAAAGACTGAAAACAGATAAAAACAAAACTCTCTAGGACATGGGATTTGCCTGGATTTGGGTCTCAATTAGAGGGAAGCACTTTTACTGCATGAATCTGTACAATTTGCTATAAAGGCAGCTTGATTTAATCTAGTTCTTTAAAGAATTTTTTTTTTTTTAGGTTATGTAGTAACAAATAGAAATGGAAAAATATATTGGCGTGGGAAATTCTGTCTATTCATTTTTATTTATTTATTTATAGAAACACATTTCCCCCCCCAAATTTCAGGTTAAAGAGTAACACGAAGAAAAAAAAAATCTCTTTCTTCCAAGTCTCCAGAAGAGTTTGTCTGATGTGAAAAATAAATATTATGATCCCAACAAGAAAAAAATAATAAACTATTGACAAATCTACTTAGACGAAGAAAGCCACTAGCCCTACTTTCAAACATAAGGAGACCAGATGGCAAAGGGATAAATGAAAGGAAAGATAAACTGTTGAGTTGGAAAATAATCTTATTAAAATATAAATGACTCCATTTTGATAACGGAGAGTGGAGAGAGCGGTCCTGCCTTGGAGGCTTCCAAGAACTCTCAGCCTGCTGTCTACAGGATGAGATCTGGAGTTCCAGCCAGACATCCGACCACCCACCCACTGTGATCCCCCAAACTGGCAGGCTGGTGGGTGTAAAATGAGATGGGAATGTGAAAGACTGACTTCTGGAAAAGTGCTATGGAAACTTAAGAATGCAATGGAAACCCTAGACTCGGTGCACTGCCCTTCAGGTCCCCATGAGGATAGACACTCCTTCTGGGAACTGCAGCTCAGTCACCTATTTCTTGTCCTACTATGACCTAGATGTGGAAAGGTCTGGTCCTCTGTCCTCTTGTTCTCACACTTTCCTTCAGTGGCCCATCTTCCTAGGCTCTAACTGCCTGTGTCAGTCTGCTTGGGCTTCCATAACAATATACCATTGCCTGGGAGGCTCAAACAACAGAAATTGATTTTCTTACAGTTTTAGAAGCTGGAAGTCCAAGATGAAGGTGTTGGCAGGTTTGGTTTCTCCTGAGTCCTCTTTCTTTGGCTTGCAGATGGCTGCCTTCTTGCAATGTCCTCACATGGTCTTTCCTCTGGGTATGTGCATCCCTGGTGTCTCTGTGTGACCATGTTCCTTCTTGTAAAGACCCCAGTCTGAGTAGAATAGGGCCCACCCTAATGGCCTCTTTTAACTTACTCACTTCTTTAAAGACTGTCTCCAAATACAGCCACATTCTGAGGTATTGGAGTTTAGGGCTTCAACCTATGTATTTTGAGGGACACAGTTCAGTCCATGACATTGCCTTTGAAGTCATTTCATGGAGGAGGCAGAATTTTATAATGGGTAAGGCTGAGTTTTGACCCCAGCCACACTGCACAAGTTCAAGTCTTCCCTCTTTCACCTCGTAGGTTTGTGATCTGAGGCAAGTGACTTAACCCCTCTGAGACTCAGTTTTCTTGTTTGTATCACAGGCGTACAAAGGTCTTTGTGATAACTGAGAGGTTATGGCATAGGGTATGCTGAGAGAGTGGCTGGAGGGCATGAAGCATTGGATATTATCACTTGCTCTGCAGTCAGCTTCCACATCTAGATCTTTCTTCATGACCTCTCTCCAATTCTGTATCTGACTGTCCTGGTGCTCTTGGCTCATTCTATGCAAATGTCATGCACTCATGTACTCACTCTCCAAAATTGTACTGACCTAGGGATCCTGCTGGATCTGGTCCAAATAAGATAGACCCCTGCCTTTGAACCCTGACAGTCATTGCGAAAGATCCAGGTGAGTCCCAAGCCTCAATACATTATAATTAATGTTATGACAGTGGTGTGTGGAATTCAGCTCAGAACATGTACAGGATGCTATTAGAGCCCATGGAAGGGAGGAAGCAATACCTCCTGGGGAGGGGGAAAGAGGGGGATGTGGAGGGCAAAGGTTTCATGGAATTGATCATGCAAGTTGAGTTTTAGAGGGTGAAATAGGCCAGGCATGGGGGCTCATGCCTGTAATCCCAGCACTTTGGAAGGCTGAGGTGGGAGAATTGCTTGAGCCCAGGAATGTGAGACCAGCCTGGGCAACATAGTGAAACCTCGTCTCTACAAAAAAATCAAAAAATAAGCTGGACTTGATGATGCGTATCTGTAGTCCCAGCTACTTGGGAAGATGAGGTGGAAGGATTGCCTGAGCCCAGGAGATCAAGGCTGCAGTGAGCCATGAGTGTGCCACTGCCCTCCAGACTAGGCAACAGTGTGAGACCCTGACTCAAAAAAATGAATAAATAAAAATGAAGAGTAGATAGCGTTCACTGAACAGACAAAGATGGAAAGGGCAGAGCTGTTCCCTCTAGCTCCTCATGGCTGCTGGTGTGTTATCATTACAGATGTCCTGTGCCCTCGCCCTGGCCCAGGGAGGACTTTAGCACTGGGCTCATAGTCATCCTGTCCACTTCAATTATTGTCTTCAATTTACAACTGCTCTAACTATGCAATTCAAGATTCCAACGTGCAGGTGTATGACCACCGATTCCAGTCCTTCCTGCTCTCGTTTCTGTGTCTCTACCTGTTCCTTGTCCTTGTAAAGACCTCTATTTAGGCATCTCAGAGTGAGCCACTCTGAGGGTCCTTGGCCATGTCATCTGCTCTGAGAACTACTGCCCTCTAGCATCGTTTAAGAACTTTCTTCACTACCATCTCCTTGCAGAATACAGGTACACGTTTCACCCCAGAGCTTACCTTCCCGCCTTCTTTCTCTCTCTGTCTCCCCTCCTTCCCTTCCTAGTGATGGCACCTGTCCCCCTGGCTCATCAACTCTTCCGTATCAGGGACAGAATTAGGCACTGGGGACACATAGGGGAAAAGGACACAATTATTGCCCCTAAGGAGCTGTTGGTATATTCAAGAGTTAAAAAAAAAAAAAAGTAACTAGACAGTTTGAAAACAATGTGACAACCTTTCTCAAGCGCTAAGTCAAGCTGAGAGGATCCTCCCCCCACCATAACTCCCTTGATCTTTTATCAGAAGTTTTGGCTGGGCTAGGTGGCTCAGCCTGTAATCCCAACACTTTGGGAGGCCGAGGCAAGTAGATTGCCTGAGCTCCCAGGTTTGAGACCAGCCCAGGCAACTCGATGAGACCTCGTCTCTACAGTAAATAAAAAATTAGCTAGGTGCAGTAGCACGTGCCTGTAGTTGTGACTACTTGGAAGGCTGAGGCGGAAGGATCACCAGAGCCCAGCAGGTAGACACTGGGGTGGCTGTGAACGTGCCACTACTCCAGCCTGGGCAATGGTGTGAGACTCCAAAAAAAATTTTATCAGACGCCTGCCTGTTTGCTTGCTTTTTGCCAGTACTAGAACTGAGGGTCCAGAGCGCCCCCGCCAACATTTTAAAAAGTATTTTATTTATTTGGTCTTTTTTTTTTTTTTTTTTTTGTAGAGATGAGGTCTCTCTATGTTGCCCAGGCTGGTCTCAAACTCCTGAGCTCAAGCAATCCTCCTGCCTCAACCTCCCAAAGTACTGGGATTACAGACTTGGGCCACCGCTCCCAGTCCCAGAGCCATTTTTCTGAGCCGTGGGTTCACAAGTACTGTGTGTCCCTGAATGATGATTGCCTCATTGGGTGGGCTGGCTGGGGGTCTGAGCAAAGCCTCTGGCTCAGGCAACCACTCGAGGCCGACTAGTAGGTGGCGCCCTAACAAGCTTGGGTATCCTCAGGGTGGCAGCAACTCAGAGAACTGACTGCTTCTTTGGGGTTCCCTGGTGCTGGCAGCAATGCTGTGTGCTCTTGCAGTTGTGTGGTTGTTGTTTTTCTTAGCATCTGAGAACCCGACCTTGTCAACCCCCACGATGACTACTTTCAAAATTAACTTTATCCACCTAAAGCGTCTATCTACTCCACCCACCCTTCTCAGAAACATTACCCGCTCCTTCTCTCTGTAGTGGCTTCAGTCTTCCATGGGGTCTGTGCCTTCAGCATTTAAATATACTCAGTTTTTTCATGTTAAATAAGAAAATAACCCCTCCACATCCTCTTTCATCAGCTGCCACTCCTTCACTTAGCAAATCTCCCCCACCCCCTTCTTCTTCCTCCCCCTTTACCTCTCCCTCTCCCTCTTCTTCTGTCAGGGTTTCCCTCTGTTATGCAGACTGAAGTGTAGTGGCACAATCACAGATCACTGAGGCCTCGAACTCCTGGGCTCAAGTGATCCTCCCTCCTCAGCCTCTCAAGTAGTGGGAACAACAGGTGTGCACCGCCATGCCTGGCTGGTTTTTTTGTAGAAATGGGATTTTACTATGTTATACAGGCTAGTCTCAAATTCCTAGGCCCAAGGGATCCTCCTGTCTTGGTCTCAAAGTGCTGGGATTACAGGTGTGAGCCACAGTACCCGGCCTCACACAGCAAATGTTCTGAAAGCGTTGTTCATACTTGCTGTCTCCATTTCCTTTCCATGACGGGTAAGTTTCAGTGTTCTTAGGTGCTGTTGAGTCCTCCTCCTTGGTCTCTTCCGCTGGTTTCCACGGTACAGGGCTCCCTGGTTATTGGCCCACCCCTCTGATTGCATCTGTTTTGTCTCCTGTGCCACCT
Source organism: Tarsius wallacei (assembly GCA_963574415.1). NCBI lineage: Eukaryota > Metazoa > Chordata > Mammalia > Primates > Tarsiidae > Tarsius > Tarsius wallacei. Next base: position 6,007 of record CAUYQG010133517.1, on the reverse strand, counting down.
CTTCTACACAGTTTTTATGGACTGGGCCCCCAAAATTTGTTCTCAGGCTGTCTTCTCTTCTTTGTACTCTCTCCACGGGCCCATGATTTCAATGGATGCACATATGACCCCTGATGGGAACCTCAGTCCTGTCAAAATTACTATGCAAGCATTCCTTGCATGTCTCAAAGGCACTTCCAATTAGAGTTATCCAAAACTAAAGTTATGATTACCACCCATAGCCCCTCACCCACATTCTCACCCTTCCCATGGTTCCCTTTTCCTTATCGCGGTGAACGGTACCGTCCTCTGTCCTAGTATTCCAGCCAGAGGGCTGTCATCCTTGAAGGCTCCTTTCCTTTAACCACTTACCAGTCATTTGCTTGCTAGATGTGCCCTGAGAATGTCCCCTGGTCTCCAATTCCATTGCCGTCATCATAGTCCATCCTTCTTCCTCTCTAGCTTAGCTCATAACATTTGTCTGACTTCCTGTGTCCATTCTGGCTCCTCTCACCTGTTGCGATCCTGTAGCCAGGTGCTCCTTCTGGAAGACGTATCTGGCCATGTCATCCACTTTATAGCCGGAAGGTCGGCAGTAGCTTCCTGCTGCTCTTAGGATGGAGACAAGCTGCCTATACATTGTCACAGTCCTTCCCCCCTTGTCTCCACCTTCCTGTGCACCAAGTCCACTGGCTATCTTTAGTTCCTCAAAGCACTACCTTTCTTTTCAGGCACAAGGTCTTTGCAAGTGCCAGTTACTCCACCTGGACTGCTACTCCCAACTCGTCTTCACCTGGTTAACTCCCTCTTGGTCACTAGATCGCCTCCCAATCATTATTTCCTCCCTGACTAGATTGATCTCCCTCCCATTTTATGCCTTCAGAGAAGCTTCACAAAATTATCACTTTGTATCTGTTTGTGTGATTCTTTGATCATCCCTTCTTCCCACCCCTAAACTGTAAGTTCTGTGAAGACCACACTGTTCTGCTTATTACTGTACCTTCACCATATAACATAGTGCCTGTCATGTGGTGAGTGTTATTACAACAAACACTTCAATGCCTGGTACCTAACACCCTGCCCAGCACACAGGAGCCATTCTGCAGATGTTACCAAAAGGTTGACTGAGCACTTGGGCTGAGAATGTTCTGTTGCCTCTTCTAGTCCCTTGGAGGAAACTAGAGATAAATTCCCAAGGTGCTCATTCTCTTGTCTCTTGTTTTCGTTTTTGAATGCAGTGGCACCATAATGGCCCACCACTGGGGCTCAGGCAATTCTTCAGCCTCAACCTCCTGAGTAGCTGGGACTACAGGAGTGTGCCACCATGCCTGGCTAATTTCTTTTTTTAAAAATTTTTTATAGAGATGAGCTCTTGCTATGTTCCCCAGGCTGATCTCAAACACCTGGTCTCAAGCAATCCTTTTGCCTCAGTCTCCCAAAATGCTAGAATTACAGGCATGAGCCACTGCGCTGGGCCTCTCTTTTGAAAAAAAGCGTTACAGTTTTATTAAAGTGCTTGTCATGGGGCAAGATAGAATATGTAGCAGAGCTGACACAGTTCAGATAATTCTGTTTCTCCCCACCGGGACACTTACTGGAGAAGCCACGAAAAAGGGGTACACTCAGTGACAATGGTTAATTCTCACAACTCCTCGAGAACTGACCCAAGTGAAATGCTAGCTGACCTCTGGACGCTTCCAAGTGTGAGTAATCTAATCTGGAAAACATTATATTGTGAACTGGCTGTGCTTTGATGCTTTCCCTTTTCCACAGTATTTTCCAAAATTCCAAGTATTATGTCTGAATCACTTCTAGGTGAAGGAGAGCATTTTCTTCCCAGTTTGTCTTTGACTGGCAATCCTCAGCTGTGATGTCCTCAGGGTGCCCACAGGGCAGAGGTTGCCACACTCAGGGAATTGTTTGTTGGAGGCTGTAGAATCCTCTCCTCTGGAGGGGAAGGAGGCTGTTTTGCACTCAGAGGCGTCCTCAGTTCCTTGGAGTTAGGTTAAATGTCTTCCTGCTGAGGAGGAGCAGATTGCTTCTATGGGTTCCCCAGGTCTCCCCCTGCATTGTGATTTCATGATTCTATTAATGTTTGACAGAAGGGCAAGTCCAAATGTGCAATTCCACATAACCCCTGCATTTTCTCCTGAGGATAAAATTGAATAGAAAATGGAATATATCACAGTGATGGGAGTCTGGCTGTGTGCTTTGGAAGAGAAACTAGCTGCAGGGTTTCGTCACCTTGGAAACAGGCAAAGCCCGATATGGAGCTCTCGAAGGCTTCTGCTTCTGAATCAAAATGTATCTGGATTTGGCTTCATGGTGGGAGGGAATGCATGTGAAATCTTATCTGTGAGTCTGGGATCACTGACAAATGGCATTCTGAGCAGTGTAAGAAACCAACAGTGCATAACGCAGAAGGATCGAGGTGCAACCACTGGCTTGAAGTTAAAAAGTTGGGAATGCAGGTTCAGCAAGCTGTGGAAAGTTTTAGGTTGTTTTGTGCATGATGCTAAATATCAGGATAATTCACGGGGGAAAAAGGCCGCCGAACAGCTGCCCGTTTGGGTTATGTGATCCAAACACTGAGGTATTTGAAAACATTCAAATGTCTGCCATGGCAATGACAAATTTCTGGATGAATAGTTACGTGGGTTTTTTCCCCCCCAATTCTCTATTTTGGTGCTGCATACATAATTTTTGAAAAGTTGCTTTATTAAATGGTGCTGAGATCTACCTTGCACATCCAGAGGGCCATTTTGTAATCAACATTTTTTGATTCTATCATAGGATTTTCCCAAGAGAAAGATTATAGAGGCTGGGCATGGTGGCTCAGGCCTGTAATCCCAGCACTTTGGGAGACTGAGCAGTTTGAGATCAGCCTGGGCAACATAGTGAGACCTTGTCTCTATAAAAAATAAAAAATAAATTAGCCAGGCATGATGGTGTGTACCTGTGCTCCCAGCTACTTGGGAGGCTGAGACAGGAGGATCGCTTGAGCCCAGGGGGTTGAGGCTGCGGTGATCATGCCCCTGCACTCCAACCTGGGTGACAGAGTGAAACTCTGACTCAAAGAAAAAAAAAGACTGTAGAAACTTCAACTTGACCTCTCAGCCATGGCCCACATAGGCGGCCATACCCCCTCCCTAGTGCCTGCACTCTCTCCTTGGCATCCATGGCATTGCCCTTGCTGATTTTTCTCCTACTTCTCTGGATACTGCTTCTCCAGTTCCTTTGCTAAGTCCTAGATCAAGCTGACTTCCAGCACTGGTGTCTCTATGGCAGTCCCCCATCTTCCTCTTCTCCTTCTCCACTCATTCTTTGGAGATCCCAAGCATTCTCGTTAATACAAGTGCCATCAATATACTGATGGCTTCTACATTTATTTATTTATTACCAGAGTCAGGGTCTCACTCTGTTGCCAGGCTGGAGTGCAGTGGCACCATCATGGCTCACCGTAGCCTCAAACTCTTGGGCTTAGGCGATCCTTCTGCCTCAGCCTCCTAAGTAGCTGGGACTACAGGTGTGCACCACCATGCCCAGCTAATTTTTGGATTTTTTTTTGTAGAGACAAAGTCTCACCATTTTGCCTAGACTGGTTTTGAACTCCTAGACTCAAGCACCTCAGTCTCCCAAAGTGATGGGTTTACAGGTGTGAGCCATCACACCTGGCCCAACCTTTATATCTTTGACTCATTTCTCCCAGCTGAGCTCCAACCCTAAATCTCACTCCCTACATGGCGTTTTCACATGGATATCTCAGAGATGTACCAAGTTCAGTGTGACCAAAAAAGTAATGATAGCTTTTTCCCCCAGACCTTTTCTCCGTATTTCTGATTAAGTGACCCACCAAGAAACCAGGGAATTGTCTTTGATAACTTCATCTCTTCTACCTTCCATGTCCGGTCATCAGAGATACACCTTATCAATGTCTCTTGAGTTGTCTCCTTCTGTCTTCAATGTCACCTCCTTGGTCCAGGCCAGTGTCATTGCTGACCTAGATGACCTGCAGTGGCTTCCGGTCTGGCAACCCTGCATCCCCTCCTGCCCTCTACCAATCTGTTTTCTACACCGGGTAGACAACTGTTCCAGAAATGCAAAGCAGACTTTGTTACCACTCTGCTTAAAGCCTTTCTATGGTTTCCTGACACCCTTAGGAAAAAGTCGTAGGAAGAACGGGCTTACAGGACGAGACTATGAACTATGTCTTAGAAATGTTGAGCTTCAGGTAAACATTAAGTTGGAATCCACTTCTGATAGAGGTCATGGTAGGAGAAATAGATATATAGTTGCTGTAATTAAGAACCAAATTGAGGCCAGGTGCGGTGGCTCATGCCTGTAATCCCAGCACTTTGGGAAACTGAGATGAGAAGATTGCTTGAGCCCAAGAGTTCAAGATCAACCTGGGTAACATAGTGGGGCTTCTTCTCTAAAAATAAAAAAAAAATCAGAACAATTAGCTGAGCATGGTGACTGCACCTGTAGACACAACTCCTCAGGAAGCTGAGGTGAAAGGATCTCCTGAGCCCAGAAAGTTGAGGCTTCGGTGAGCCGTGATTGTGCCACTGCATTCCAGCTTGGGTGACAGAGTGAGATTCTGACTCAAACAACAAATAGAGATGTTGTAAAGGTAAGCTAGGAAGTCTTTCCCTTATAACCCTCACATTGGGGAGCATATAATCCAAGACGAGGAAGCAAGAGAAACAATTCTTATCGAATCGTCAGTCCAGAATGTTGTGTATGTACATGGTTTCACATCCTGTGGAGATTGTGGTTTAGAGTTTTGCTTGTGCTTAGCAAAACTTGAGGTTGGGGTAAAACCCAGTGAAGCAGTTTTTACTAATAGATGGAGAACTTTTTTCCACAAATGAGATTTTTGTCCCTTGCGACAACAGAACAAAACAGCGAACAATTAACAAAAGGAAAACACAAGGCAATGAAAATGCTCAGCATTTAAGAAATAGTTAGCTCAAAATACACCATAAGTCATAAGGTAACTTCAAACTCTCAAGAGGAACCAGCTGGAAGAATGTTTTAATTGATTAAACTTTTTGCCCTGAGGAAGATAGAACAGTTTAGCGAATTGTCATTTAATTCCTTGCTTCTGCTTAGGTCTAGAAAAAAATAACCAAAGAGAGATAAGCACCATGTTTCTGATATAATTGCCTTGGGGGAAAAGAATCGTGAGAAGCAAGCTCAGCTCTGATGAGCAGAAACTGAGAGAAATGCGATGAGTGCTCTAAGCTCAGAATGGCTGAGCTGTGTGGTATTCCTTCTGTCCCTCCCTCCCTGTTAGCATGATATGGAGAATCGGAACTCTGAAAGACCTTCTTCTCCATCCTTTAAATATATTAACTCATGGAATCCTCATGTTAGATGCTCTATTTGCCCCCAATCTGAAGGTAAGAAAATCGAGACAAATGAGGCAGGTAACTTGCTAGAATAGAGTTCTCAAGAGCCCAGCCTCTTCTTTTCACTCTTCCTGGAAACGGAAGCATGTCTCCAGTCAATGATTCCTGGTCCCAGAGGAGCCAACTACACAAAGTCTGAGGTAAACTACAATCAGCTTGAGGAAATACACACCTGCCACCATTGAGGGGTTCTACCCAAGGACCTGGGTAGGAAAAGGGGATTGGGGTGAGGACTTTTTCTTTTTTTTTTTTAATCCACATAATCCCCCCTGAATGTAGAATTCCATTCTTTCTTTCTTTCTTTTTTTTTTTTTTGAGTCAGGGTCTCACTCTGTCACCCAGGCTGGAGTGCAGTGGCATCATCACAGCTCACTGCAGCCTCCACCTTCTGGGCTCGGGCGATTCTTCTGCCTCAGCCTCCTGAGCAGCTGGGACTACAGGTGTACACCACCATGCCTGGCTAATTTTTTTTTTAAATAGAGATGAGGTTTTGCTATGTTGTCCAGGCTGGTCTAGAACTCTTGGGCTCAAGCAGTCCTCCCACCTTGGCCTCCCAAAGTGCTGACATTATAGGCATGAGGCACTGCACCTAGCTGGAATTATTTTCTTAAGTA